>RAOY01000019.1:266824-554922 GCA_009806085.1 Neurospora cerealis | reverse complement strand
GAGGGAATAGACAGGATAAGTGCTATGATGACTACTTGCTAAAACCGAAAAGAATGTTGTTAAAGTCCGGAGTTAGAAGAATCACTTGGAAATGATCCTGTCCCTTAGCCGTTATCTTCATACGGTCGGTACATGAGGGCCTGTAGGATTGTGCCTCGGGTCTCGTACCTCGTGTGTCTCGTGTGTCAGTCTGCCTGACATGGAGCAACGGAAGCAAAGAAAGCACGAAGGACTCAGGAGTGCGGGGAGGCGGCGGCGGCACATACATACGGGGTACGGATAGGTAGTCAAGTAGTATAGAATAAACTCGTATCTCTTGTAGATGTTCTTACCTAAGTCTAGGAGTAGATGTAGCTACGGCGAAACCAACCAACCGACCAACCAAGAAGGCAAGCTGATCGGCGGACGTAAGGTCCGGACACGAACCAGCCTGGCTGGCTTCACCGGAGTAAGCGCCGGAACCTTTTTAGTGCGAAGATATAGACCTTTTGATCTTTTCTAGTATCTAATGGCCTCGAAATGGCCTCGATGTCTGCTACTACACTAAGGTCGTTGCCAAGCGGACCTTGGATGGGATCACTGGTGAGCCAGTCTCTCACACTTTCGCTATTACTACCGTAGCGGGAAATCCCCTAGGGTATCTAGCCTAGAAGATAAGTTACTAGGCTAGATATTTCAACTAGGCTAGGCCTATCACCTAGGCAAGTTAAACCACCTAGCCTAATTAGTCAGGGAAAGGCTCTAATTGGTCCAAATTAGGGGTCAAATGTGCCCGCTATATATTTCCTCCTCGACATTCCACTACCCTATATCAAAGGAAAGAACGAAGCCCGCTTTCAATCAATTAGGTCAGTGGCTCAATGGTTCTCGCCGTCGCTCTCTTGCAATCTTGTGATTGCCAGTTCGATTCTAACTGGAGACAGCTTTTTTTCGCGCGGTTGTGAATGGCCTCATCCGCCACCGCACTTCGAAGTCGAAATTCTTAGTCTAGACGCTAAAGACCACCCCTAACCAAGACCCCTATAATGACCTTCTGGACTAAGACCCTTATAGTGGCCTTCCAGAAGGTCCTTATAGGGGTCTTTAGCTTTTACCATTTTGCACCCAAATCCGACCAATCAGAACCCTCCATCGAGCAACTAGGCTAGGCGATTCAACTAGGCTAGGCCCGTTATCATGGTTAGAAATTGAACCTAGGCTAGGAACCCCCATACTAGGCTAGATGCCCTCCTCATACACCCGCTGCGGTACTTTCACAAGAATTTGCCACCAGACCCTTCCTTGATCAGCGTTGCACACTGATAGTATTTCGGAGCTCAATAGGTAGAAAACAGGGAGGGGGGTGTTGGATTTGGCTACATAGGGGTCTGGAAACAGGTTGAACGTATTCATCTATTCTGTGACCCTGTCACGGCCTTTGACTGGCACACACACATACACAGAGACACAAACACAAAAGGAGGTTCACACAAAAAGAAGTAACGGAAGCGAATGGATGGTAGTCTTCAGACTTCGCTTCACTCTTGAGAGTTGCACCTCACAAGTGACAACGAAGCCAGCCGGCCGGCCCTGTTCTCGATCGCCACTGGAGGTTTGTTGCTTATTCCTTCATTTAATTCTAATCTCTAACCTCTAGTGGTCCTCGTGATCCAAAAACACTATCAGATATGGGTATAAGCATGACACGAGGCTGGAGAGAAAGCCCCGGAGGATGCCAAAGAAAAACAACAAGTGAGCCAGTCAGCAGCCCCTGGCCTCCCCATCCTGAAAAATATGGGGTGATTCACCACCCTGAGCACGCAAATGAGACAGGCCATGCTACCTCTTACTGTCCTGTCCTCATCTGCGCCCTGCCTGGCTTGGTGTTGTGATCAAGTATGACGGTGACTATGTATGACGTCCCACAGAAACACCACAGAACAAAGAGCTCCCGCGGAGCAACCGGTCGCCGGTACCACGAAAGGGGGGGAGGAGGGTGGAGAGGGCGAAATTTGGGTGGTTGAGAGTGCGATTGGGGGCGGGAAGAGAGAAAGTCCCCAGGGTTCACGGTGATGGATAGAAGCGCAATCGAGGTAACCAGGAGCGTTTCTCGATGATCACCGCATTTTTCTTTTATCCGGCCCTCATTCTCACTTCGTAACCACCTCGATGGCGATCTCGTGGTTCTGGTAAACAGGTCTTGGGTAGACCCTGGCAATGTTTCGGATGAGAACATTTGAACCTTGTTCGCGTTCTGGCAGAGGGCCACTGGCTTCCGAAACATTTTGTGTTTACCACGTGCCGTGTTGAGCACAACGATGGGAGGCAGAGGCTGTCACTAAACATGTGGAATGCTCAACCGAGTGGACGGTCCGGGCTGCGAATGGGCAAGGGAGTCGTACACTATGAGTACGGCATCTGAAAGATGATTTACGATGAACCAAAATCCCATAGACTGACTAACGGGCTGTCGGTCTGCTCTGTGCCAGGATCGGCCTTGGTGAAGATGTGCTTCGGGATCATAAACTCGATGACAGGAGCCTTCTTGACTTCCTTGGACATCTCTGCATCAATAAGCTGTGGGTTTATGTTAGCCATGTGCTTCTATATGCATTTACTCGCGGTTGACTTACACTGCCATAGGAGTGGTCCAGGAAATCCTCTAGGTTGTAAGACTGTTTTGTAAACTGCTCAGAGATGATCTTGGCGATGGTCGCAACGTTGGGGTGGTAATGAGACTGCAACTGCACAATCTCCCACAGAGAACTGTCAATGGCGTGGGTCTCCATAGGGTCCTCTTCGTCAGGGAGGAAAGGGTCAAGGACTCCCTCCTTCTCGATCAGCTCCTTCTCCTCCTTGGTCCGCGGTACACGATGCATCATGAATGTGGTGAGAGGATGCTTCTTGAAAAGGTTGTAGAACCACGGAACAATGACAACAATGGCGCTTGGTGGTGCGTTGAGGGCGAGACGGGCCAGACGCTTGATGAAGCTTGCCACCAGGACGGCGGGCAAATGGGACGAGCCCAGGAACGTGTCGAGGAGGCGGAAGAAGCGTGAGCGATACTTGGAGTGGAGAATGTCGGTATCCAGCAGGGAGTAGAGTTTCTGGTAGAAAGATGGGTAATCCAGGTTGCGTTCCTGGATCAGGTAGAAAACACCGGAAAGGGCCAGGAGTGAGATGGAACCGCCAGTGTTGTAGCAGTCGGTAAGGAAGTCCATGAGGAGCTCGGGTTTGATAAACCATGGCGCGATCGAGGATGCCATGACGTCCAACACCTTCTTTCTCTGCTCCTTGCTCAGACCCAGGCGCATCAAAGCCAGCCAGGCTTCCTGTGCCCTCTTCTTATGCTGCGACAAAGATCGTAGTGGGTGCTTCTTCTTGCTGGGTTGCTCGATATAGAAGTCCTCAAGGTCTTCGGATGACTCTGGAACATCCTCCACCTTGATGAGGAAATCAAACACGGTGTTTTGTAGCTCTTCATCAACCGACTCGCGTTCTGTGAGGAAGTCCCTACAAAAGCATGTTAGCAACTTGCTATAATGGGCAACTCGGGTCCCAGTGGTTTCACGTACTTGATTCCCTCAAAAGTGTAAAACCGGATGTCGTCGTACTCGTCGATAAACTTGTCGCAGAACTCATCGCGCACCTCTTCAACCGGTGACGTGAGGAGCGCACTGATGATAGCGTTGAAGAGAGGCCAAGGGAAGACGGCCTCGTCCTTGCCCTCCAGGTACTGGGCTTCCGCCTTCAGCAGAGCCATAGCCAGAACGAGAGCCTGAGTAGCAAGCTTGGTGCTCTTGAACATGGCGACAAGAGCCTTGTGGTGGTCCGTCAAGCGATCCCGGAGCCATTTTGCAACAGTCGCATCTTTCTCCGAAGCATCCTTCTTCTTCACCAAACTGCCTGAGGCAAGGAGGCGGACGAACACGCGGCACAGAGCCTCGGCGGCGGCGATGGCGGTCTTGGGGTCTTCATTCTGCTTCTCGGCGTACTCGATGAGGGTAGCGATGTTATTGTAGTGCTTCTTGGACTCGTTGATCTGGGTTTCGAGATTCTGGATTTGCGATGCGAGGTCTTCCTTGTCTTCGCCGGCCTCGGACTTCCTGCGCTTCTCGATGGGCTCGCCGTTCTCGGAGCGTTTCCGCTTAACGACCGACTTTGCGGCTTCGTCTTTGACTGTTGAAGGCATTTTGGCGACGATATGTGGGTGTTTGGTCAAGGAAACGGGGAAGTCGACGACTCGAGAAACGAAATGGCCGTCGTTCTCAGCAAAATTTAAGTGGGGCGTCTCCAATGTCAAAGTCCTTCTTTGGCGTCGCGAGCTGGAGGTGACTGAAAAAGACTTCTTGGCGCCAAGGTGGGGCCTTTTTCTCTTCGACTGGCGCTGATTGAAACTTTTCCAGCGTCTTTGCTGAAGCTCTCAGGCCCAAGACCCACGTGACATCCAGGTACTCCGGTAAAGTGCCGGGTCAACCCGTTCCGTTAAAACCTCAATTCGACCTTGAAAGCTCAGCAACGTCACTAACAGCCACCCCACGTCCATCCCCCTCATCCACAATGGCGTCGCGTCTGGCCAGAACTGCTGTCGGTGAGTAGATTGAGCTCTCGGACGGCCATGTCGGGCGCAAAGACAACACAGAGACCGTCGCTGACCCGGGCGCATCCTTAGGGGCTGCCCGCCTCCGGCCCAGCGTCGTTCCCCGCGTCCTTCCCGCGCTCAGCACCGTTGCCAGCCCCCGCTACTCGTCCGGCGTTCCCTCCGAGGACCCCAAGACCAAGGCCCAGTCCATCATCGACTCCCTTCCCGGCAACAACCTTATGTCCAAGACCGCCATCCTCTCCTCCGCCGCCGGTCTTTCCATCTACGCCCTCTCCAACGAGTACTATGTCGTGAACGAGGAGACCGTCGTCGCCTTCTGTTTGCTCTCCGTCTGGGGTGGTCTCATCAAGTTCGGTGGTCCCCTCTACAAGAAGTGGGCCGATGAGCAGAGCGACAAGATCAAGAACATCTTGAACTCTGCCCGCGCCGACCACACTCAGGCCGTCAAGACCCGCATCGAGGACGTCAAGCAGATGTCTGGTGTTATCGACATCACCAAGACTCTCTTCGCTGTTTCCAAGGTAGGCGCTACCAGGATGGGAATTGGGACACATGGGATGCAGATGGTGCAGCAGGTGGATGGGAGGACACGATTGGGAAAGGTGCTGGGGAAACAAGGGGAAAGACAGAGGCTGACATGGCTTCTAGGAAACCGCCAAGCTTGAGGCTGAGGCCTATGAGCTCGAGCAGCGCACCGCTCTCGCCGCTGAGGCCAAGACTGTCCTCGACTCCTGGGTCCGCTACGAGTCGCAGGTCAAGCAGCGCCAGCAGAAGGAGCTCGCCCAGAGCGTCATCGCCAAGGTCCAGAAGGAGCTCGAGAACCCCAAGGTCCTCAAGCAGATCCTCGACCAGTCCGTTGCTGACGTTGAGAGTACGTTTTCTTGCCATCCCCGAACATGTGAAATTGGCTGAATACATGCTGACATGTTTATACAGAGATCGTCGCCAAGGCTTAAATAAACTATTCGTTAGACTTGCAAGCGAGGCCCCCTTTGTATCAGTGTCCGTCAAGACCGTGTGAACTAGGCAATACAACTTCTTCGTCTCCATCGGCCTTACTCGACCTTAACGCACTTATGCTATTTTCGAATTGCCTCCCGAGTTGCCTTGCCGATTTCTTACAGATTCCCCGTTTCCGGGCTGTGCGGCCTCATGTTGCATGAAGTTTTGGCTCTGGAAGCTGGGAGTTCTGGCGGTCATCAAACTGGGCAACCCGGGACTTGAAGGAATGGTGGTTATGTTGCCTGAGTCTCGGATATGTAAAAATGCCGGATCTTTCACCGTGTCCACCATCAATGGCTCTGCTCGACCCAGGCTCTGTCCAAAGTGTCACGGGTGGTTCCAGCTCGGATTTCTGAACCAGTCACTTGTGAGGATTGACCCGGTCTTGCTGTCAACTTATGTGGAAGGGGTTACAGTTGAAAATGCGGTGGGTTGTGTAAGTCATCTCGTACAAGCATGTACCTCCGTTACCTTAGACATACCTCTAGGTATAAGTGAGATGCGAACACTTTGATACGACAAAACTTATAGTATATATTGGCTGGTTTGAGTATCGCAATTCTTACAGAGCGTCGCTTGTCTCGATCTTTCTTCGTGCTGGAGAGGAGCGTTGTAGGCTTCAGCAGATCAGCTTACACAAGAACGTGGAACATCCTCTAACTTGTGAGTTCCAATGCATCTTTCACCTTGGTAAGTTTGAGGCGGATGTACTACCTACCTGGATGTTCACCAATTTGGAAGATGTTACGATGAACAATACCTGTCAAATTGACAATGCCAAATATCTCACGAGGATGAGGGGTTCGAAGCTATTCGGTGGTTGTATGACGAAAGCTGCTGGCGAGGTTGGATGAATGTGGTCTTGAGTGTACACCCAGCACAGGTCTGTTAGGCAAACGGCAGATAAGCATCATATTTCACGGGTAAAGGGGTACCAGTGCCTAACAGATAAGAGATGTCGATACACACCAATTGACGCTTTGAGGCTCTGAACGTTCAAGCTCCCAAGGCGTGGGTGTGGGGTGCATGTCCCAAGCTCGGCAAGCTTCCATGTCTGGACCCGCTCCCGCCCTGCCGCCGTCGCTTGTGAATGGGTGGAACTAACCAGTCTTGTTTCATCGTCATTTGATGGAGCCGCTCTCTTTCATGGATGTCCCAGGATCCCCACGACAAGGACGCGAGGGTACGTACTCACAAGTTTATTTTTTTATACTTTAATCATCCATTCAAGTCATCGTAGACCCCGTCTCATATCCCTAGGGCGTCGTTTTATGCAAGCCGCGTATCATAAAACCCACTTTGCCTCGGCGCAACCAGCTTTATTTACTTTATCGTCGCAAACAAATCATCACCGATCTCACCCGGTGCACATCACTAAGACGACTGCCATTAGATGAAAGGTTCATCTGATCAAGCATCACCTGACGCGGCCAACTCCTCCAAACTTCATCTTGAACAAAAGAGGAAAGGAGCAAAATTCACATTCATTTAAAATATCAGTTTCGGACATCGGTCCGTGTTTAGTATCCAACTTTAACCGACTGGTCAGCAAGGGCATGGTGATGGGGGATCAGTCAGGCCGTCGACACCAGAGCGCGCTTCGTATTCAGGAACCCGACCTGGAAGAAAGAAGACCTCTTCTACCCCGACGGACAACAACAACAACAACAACAACAACAACAACAACAACACCAACAATCGGTACACAAAATGGCAACCAGCATCACTCACTTGACGGCCAAGTATGCACGTGTTGGGACAACCACACACAACTACCAGTTTACACCAACATCCATCGGATCCGTCGAGATATCATCTCGGTGGTGGAGGACTATCTGAGCCTGGATCAACTCCGCGATATCCGCATTAACATATCGGTCGTTCGCCCGCTGGTGGACAAGTTCTATGAGCAGGACGATATCTCGATAGTCTACTGCTTGCTGGTCAACCGCGCGCAGTTCTTGAACGAGCAGTCGCATCTCAACAACAGGCAAAATGTCAACTACACACGCGCCATGCTGTGTGAACTAATAGCCACACGCATTCTCAGGAGATGCAGTGAGGACAACGAGGGTCCAGAGGGTCTTTTGGTGCTGGCGCATATCCTCATTGCTGGCTTTGAGCCGTTCCAAAATGCTCCGCCAGAGATTCGACAGCAGGTACATGCGCCGACAGCATGGCATAAGACGCTACCTGCCTTGGAGGTGGCCATCCTGAGTGAGGCTAAGATCTTTCTGAGCTCGACACCATGCCAGAAGATGTAAGTCATGAGACGAAGTTTCGGACTCAGTGGGCATGAGGGCTGACTTAGGAACAGTGTGGACGCCATCTACGAGGGACGGGTTATCTACAGTCCTTCCAGCTTTCTGGACCTTATCCCGGACCGTTACAAGCAGAAGCCAATATCTCTGTATGACCCCAGAGATGCGCCTTTGCTGAACCAGTATCGCCTGGTTGTACCGCGGACGCGAAATATCTTGGAAATTATCCAGTTTGTCATCCTCCTAGCGCTCTATCTTGCATTCATGTCCGAGAGAGACGCAGGTCGTGTAACGATACTGGAAATTTGCTTCACCGTCTACGCCTTCGGTTGGGTGCTCGATCAATTTGCGACTATTCTCGAGCATGGTTGGTACGTTGAAACTTCATTAATCCTCCAAAGGAGATGTCTCATTAACTCGTCCACAGGCATGTGTACACTCAAAACTTGTGGTCGTTCCTTGATGTCACATTTGCTTTCATCTATTGGATCTACCTTATCCTGCGCGTGTACGGGTGGCTATCTCATAACGAAGAACTAGGACAACAAGCTCTTGACGTGCTGGCTATGGGCGCACCAGTGCTTGTTCCTCGCTTGGCATTTAATTTGCTGTCCGACAACATCCTCTTCTTGTCGCTTCGCTCCATGATGGCCGATTTTTCTTTACTGACCGTACTTGGTGGCTGGTAAGCTCTCCTGGTTGTCTTGTTCTGGTCCTTTGACACTGACATCCTCATAGGTGCTTCTTTGGCTTCCTGTTGTCCCTTGTCTGGCTAGGAAACCACCAGTTCTCCTGGGTGTGAGTCTTACTTCCTGCCACTGTTCTTGACATCTACTAACCCTCTCGTAGAACCATCAGTAAATGGATGATTTACATTTGGTTCGGTCTGGATGGATCCGGCATCCACCATTCGGTATGCCTCACTTTCGATGCCTCCATTGCCTGGACGTATACTAACACATATGTTAGACCGACTTCCACAAATACCTGGGACCAGCCCTAATGGTCATGTTTGCCTTCCTCGGCAACACACTATTCCTCACCATCCTCGTCTCCATGCTTTCAAACACCTTCAGCACAATCGTCAGCAACGCAACCGCAGAAATCCAGTTCCGGCATGCCGTCCTAACTCTCGAGGGCGTCAAAGGCGACGCCATCTTCGCCTACCAACCCCCCTTCAACATCCTCGCCGTCTTCATCCTCATCCCCCTCAAATGGTTCGTCACCCCGCGCTGGTTCCACAAAATCCACGTCGCCAGCGTGCGTCTGCTCAACCTCCCCCTCCTGCTCGTCATCGCCCTGGTAGAACGCCGAATCCTTCCCCCAATCACATCAACAGCAGGAGGAGAACCACCAGCGGAAGGGCCATCAGTCAACTCCTCCTCCTCACACCCTCGACGCACCAAAGGCAAAGGCGGGCGCTTCTGGAACAAGTGGCGCATCACCGTCCACAGCGACATCGAGACCGTCTTCGAAGTCCCGCCGCCAGACTCGGTACTCGAGCAGATCGCTGGAGACGATGATCTCACGAAACATTTGATCCGGCGGCAGTTCGTTCGGGGAAATACCGTGGAAGCAGCCACAAAGACACCGGCCAAGGACACAAACACGAACAAGAAACAGCCACCTAGTCGTCGCGACAGCATCGCCCCGTTCCCGGGCCTGAGGACGGAGTTGCAGGGCGTTTTGAGCGAGAGTGATGAGATGAGCGCTATTAATGCGAGACTGGAGGCTTTGGAGAAGACCACGAGGAGGATAGAATTCATGTTGGCGAAGCTTACGGGCGGGTTGGATGATAATAAGGATGATACGGCTATTAATGATACAGAGAGTCCAATTGATGAGGATGATGATAGGGAGGAGGGGGCGGGATCGCAGGCTACGACCATGTGAAGAGGTGTGTAGGAATATCCCGAGAATGAGAATGGGTTGTATACCTACGAATGAATAGCGTTTGATGCTCGGAGACTGAAGTGTTCCTTGCTGGTTCGTATTGTGACCTGGTTTATTGTAACTCTGGGTATCAGCGGTCACATACCTATACAAGAAAAAGGGCCGCAGTGTGACAATGAGCTAACTAGGGCAAAGTAACACTCATTATGATGCATGCATGAATGGTGAAACCTACTGCTTCTACGACCAAGGCCTAGACAGGCAAACAGGGTTAAAGGGGCCGAGGCCGCTTGAAACAGGCGTCCAATGGCTCAGTTCAGTTTGTGGGAAGATCTTGTCATCTTGAGGCACAGTCCTGTGGCCATTGTCCGGTGTCACCGGTGTGTGATGATCTCAAGACTAAAACATGAAGTTTACTCTTTTAGAAGTTTCAACATCATCCTAACTTCAAGTCTGATCGATATTTGGGGACTGTTTGGTAGATGTGATATTGGTCACTCCTCGCTTCAACAGATAGTATTGCATCACTAGAGGTCTGCTCCTTCTTTCCATCGATTCAACAGAAGTAAATTCACAAAAACAATTCCCAATATAAATCCCATATAAAGCCTAACAAAGTCTTCCCTTCTCGGTATGCCCATACAAAAGCACCAGAACCACTCTAGAGTCCAGCATATCTTCTCCCGACTCCAGCGTTGCTCCCCATTTCCAATTTCCAGCAGCAAGATGTCCACATACGCCATACCCAACCGCGAAGTCCCCATTACCTTCCTCTGCGGACACACCTTCCACAAAGGCAGAACCTACCATGGCCCTACTATACAGGTTCCGAGCGCCCCCATCTCCCTACCGGGTCCGGTACCACCTTATCCGAATAATAATACGCCCTTTCCGTGTAAATTGTGCAGAGACAATAAGTTATGGGAGTGTGATTGTTGGAGGAGGGTTTGGGTGAAGAAGGATAAGTTGTGAGTGAGGAAGCTTGAGGAGCTTGGGAGGTAGTGGACCTAGGTAGCAGGGCCTGGGATGTGTTGTTTGATGTGAATCTCGGTTGATAGTAAGCAGCCGGTTACTATGAATTGCGTTGTTTTTACGAGTCGATGCTAAAATGCCGAGTCCTTTTGCCAATGCGGGTTTTACCTAGACGCAATTGTTCTTTTCTTTTCATCACGTCCACGTCTGAAATGACGATGCTGCTCGCCTAGGTGATGCTTTGTGAAGAGAGAGTGACTTACTGGGTCGTCCTTCTGTCTTTGCTCTCACGCTTACAACCCTTATCACGTGCCAAGGCCGAGTGTTTATCTGAGACGAAAATGAACTGAAAATTTCGATCCTTGGTCTTTGTCCAAACAACCTAAATCGGACAAAACTTGAAGCAATCCTCAACGTCGCTGTCGCCAAACACTCACATTTCATTGGTTCAATTCTTGTCCCTCCAATTTCACTTCGTCCGTCTCGAACACGGTACCACCCACCTCTTATACCGACATAGCACGAACAGTCCAACGACGACAACAACCCAAAAAACCATCCCAACCGCCACCATGCTCCCAACCCCCGACACCTCCCACGTCCCCTACCAACGCGTCTACGAACCAGCCGAGGACTCCTTCCTCCTACTTGACACTCTTTCCTCCCCGTCCGAAACCGCCTTTCTCTCATCCCGCTTTGCTTCTCCCTCTTCCCTCAACCCCAACACAACCACTACTGCCGTCCCCCTAATCCTCGAAGTCGGCCCCGGCTCCGGCGTAGTAATCGCCTTCCTAACCGCGCACGCCTCCACCATCTTCGGCACCCCGCACGTCCTAACAACCGCCATCGACGTCTCCCCCTTCGCCTGCGCCGCCACCACCCTCACCGTCCGCAAAGCGGTCACCGAAGCCGAAGCCGAAAACCCTTCCACCTCCGGACGGTGGGTGTCAGCAATCCAAGGCGATTTGGTCTCCCCGTTGCGAGCAGGGACGGTGGACGTCCTGGTATTCAACCCCCCTTACGTGCCCACGCCTGACTTGCCTGCGCCGCCACCGACGGGGTTGCAGGAACTGAGGGAAAAGACGACGTTTGAGGAGGATTCGCATCTGTTGGAGTTGACGTATGCTGGAGGGAGGGATGGGATGGAGACGACGGATAGACTGATTGAGGCTTTGCCGAGTGTGTTGAGCGAGAGGGGGGTGGCGTATATTTTGCTTTGCACGCAGAATAAGCCCGAGGAGGTTAAGGGGAGGATTAGGGCGATGGGTAGTGAAGGGGAGTGGAAGGCGGAGACGGTGGGGACTAGTGGGAAGCAGGCGGGCTGGGAGAAGTTGCAGATTGTGAGGGTTTGGAGGTGAGTGGAGGGATGGGATGTGGAGGGGAGGGGAGGGAAGCTGGGGATGGGTTGAGGATGGGGAGGAGAGCTGTTGAAGAGGGCGGAAGAGGGGGAAGGAGGATGGCCAGTCACGTACGGGGCTCGAAAATTCTAGAAAAGATTGGGTAAAGAGAGTTGCTGATTGCCGCACCTCCTCCGGTGGACATATATCGCCGTCTATCTGTTTTGTGGTACATAAAATAGTTGATTCCGGTGGCGGTTGGGCGCGCCTTTCTCTCTCTCTCTCTTCCCGCTAGCAAAGTGATTTTATCCTGTCCAGAACGCCGCAACGAAATCCCAATGCTTGCCCTCTGCTCCGATCCGATGGGGGTGGTGGTGTTTATGTCTGTAACATTCGATGCGAATGAGGTGAATATTGTGTGTCGCTCATGTAAAGATCTGGGACGTGCTCCTCGATTTTTGTGAGGGCGCACCCATCGTCGTTTTTGTCGTTTCGTCGCCACCGGACATTATTTCGGACTGGCCTTGATCTTCCCAACAAACACGGTCAAGCCGGTCGACCGAAGGGGGCATAACGAACCGAAAAAATTCCACCATTAACCGTAGTATAGCATCGTATCGTCTGAAAAATCTCTAATTCGCACGTTTTTGTCGTCTAGAGAGACGTACGCCGTGGCAGATCCCAAAGAAACGAGATTCGCTTAGCCACGGCCACGACCGCGACCGCGGCCCATTCCCCTTCCTCTGCCACGGCCACCACGGCCACCTCTGCCGCCGGCGCTGCGGTCCGCTTCCTTTCTCGCCTTGTTCTTGGGCTTCACGGAGTCGTCGACTAGCAATGTATCGAGCGGCAGGGAATCGGGGAGAATGAAGTAGCGGACTGTCGAGCCCCTGTAGGATCTCAACAGTTAGTGATGCCCTCCGAATTGAAAGCGCCACTCCTCCTTTCGTCGAAAGGCCTGACTTACCTAATGTTCATGGCATCCAGAGCCACAGCGTCCTGGCCCTTGGGGGTCATCTTGACGTTGCGAAGCGCAGTGTCCATGCGGGGTGTGACCGAGGCGATAGTGCCGTGTACAATTGTGCCGTTCTTCAACTCGATCGTCACCGTCTCGTTGGCGCATTTCATCAAAAATCTGCAGTGTTGAAGCAACGGATTCCACTTCGTCAGCCTGGTGCCCTTGGTGTTCTTTTTCTAGTAGAGCAGCATGGACGCGCGCGAACACGGGCTGGCAGCCTTGAAGGCGAGGATTCAAAGCTCAGCATGCGTCGTGCAAGAGAATAGGATTGAAGTCGGGTGGGATGGGGGTATTGGGTGGATGTAGCGAAAGCATCAGGAAGCAAGGAGAAATCTTACCTGACCAGCTTCATCTTGACTTGTTTGGACGACGCGTAACTGGGTATGTGTTGTATGGAATGGGTGGTGACAAGGTCTCGATTCCCAGCTTGTTACGCAGTACTTTATCAGTCAATCAACAGTCGCGACGGGAGAAGGCTTGTCGAGCTTCCTTGGACGCCTGGACGCTTGGACAACCATTCCAGGCGTCAGGGTGGAGCGGATAGCCTGCCGTCACTTCACGCCAAGACAGAGCCCGTGTCCAGTCACGTGAAGCGAGTTGAATAGGCTAACAGCGGCCGAAACCCCTAACCCTGGAAGTCATGCGTCTCAATTGTCTGCCAGCGCCTGATCTGTTCATGTGCCAAGTTGAAGCAACCAAACCATCGGGTACACGAGCCAGATGGGCTATCTGTTGTTCGGCATGACTTTGTCCCAGAAGCTGTAGTTGTAGTTGCACAGGTTATGATGCTTCATGGCAGGCTAAGGACCATGAAACGAACAGCGGGCTTACAGCCTTCAACTGCCCATCCTTTTCATCTTGTACAGAACGGAAATAGGGTGGATATGTAAATGCCATTGTCGCTCAACTCCAATACGAAAGCAGGTCGACCATAAGAATATTTACAAGATGCCATGGTAGCTTCGCTAAAGTGACCCTCGCTTGTACGCCCTGTGTGTAGTCATTCCCTGCTCATCTCCGGGATATTCACTTGTCCTTCTCGTTCTCGTTCTCCGAAACCTTCTCCCACTCATCTTCCGTGCTGACGCTGCTCTTAGTGCCCAAGCCAGGTGTCTCCTCAACCACTCTGTGCTTCAGTTCTCCAACCTGCTGGATAGGCTCAACCACATGGCTGACTGCCTCTGCAATTGACTCCTGCCTCGTGAGGCTAGCTGTTGATGTAGCTGCTTCCACTTCTGTCTCGCTACCTTCCGATGTGGCTGGAGCCGGCGCCGCTTCTTTGGCTCTTCTCGCCTTTTCCTCTTCTTGGATTTGGTGCACCTTCAGTTCCGCCGCAAACCAGTTAATGGATATCCAGAGTCCACCGCAGATAGCCGAGAGAACCACAAAGTGGATGCTCCATGTCGCAAAGAGGAGGCACGCCAGGACAATTTGAAGAGCGGCAAAGGTAACGTTTGTCGCAATAAGGAGGGTGGGGGTCGGCCCCGGAGTGAAGATCGACTCCCAGAGGTTTGTGGCGAAGGATGTCATTGGGAAAATTAGGCTGGCGCTATGTCGGGGATGAAGAGCTTGACCGGGAGGGTATACCGAGTATAGGGAGATTCTTGCTGTCGATTCGTGCTCAGGACGGTGCGCCTTGGGAGCGATAGGGACGAACGAAGAGGCAAACTCGCAGTACAATGGGTGTCGGCCAAGGAACTATGTCGAGCAGTATAGTCAATTGTTCGTAGCGTATGACTACAGTCGAAGAGAGTGTCAGTTACGGCCTTACAACCTTTATAGATGATGGGGGACAGAAGGCGGGGGACGGAATGAGGATGTGCAGCCCAACCCGGCAAAGTCCATAGGGCCGAAGAGCCGGTCACCCGCCGAGAGACAGGGCCATGGTTGCCAGATCACAAGACACGGTTGCCCTTCAACTACTGACCTATTCTAATTGTGAAAGGTGTCCTTTGATGGCTCCGACGCGTATCGTTTATTGCAGGCTGCCACCAGTGCGACGACGCAGAAAATTATCGCAGAGGGTGATCCTTTGTAGATCAGATGGAAGTATGCGTGGTCAGTCAATCGATGCCACAGGACTGGGCGTGCGTGAACGGCGTGCGTAAAGTAAGGTAGGCAGCTGGGTGTGCAGCAGTCGAGTAACTGGGCGGTTAAGAAAACACTGCTTTGGACAGAAGAAGATGGTCCGAGAAGCGGAGGGCTTGTGGTGGATGTTGTAAAATTAGTTTGGCAGTGTCGCGCGTCTGGTAGCTCTTGAATTCCAGTTCATGGCAGAGGTTCGTGACGTGACGACTGGACGGCGGGGAAGATGTGGAAGCTCGACAGGTGGATATGGTGGGGTAATTCTGGTATCCACCTTTCCGGGGGCCTGGGCCTGGAATGGAGCTCAGCTTTAGGCTCCACTATATTATCCCTTTTGAGAAAGAAGCCTAACCGCGAAGCCATCGCGGACTCTCAACATCATTTCTAAGCATTCAATATGACACGTCAACAGTAAAAACTGCGTCTTGTTCAATATGACCTTGATTGTCATGAGTTTCCGAGACCATATCTCCTAGCGACGAAGCTCACGAGGCTGCAGGGAAGACTACCGAATTACCGTACTCTTGAGAATAAATGGAGCGGTATGGGTCCTCGCGCTCCAACTGGATCTCCTTGATAGTTCGTCAGGGGACTGGTGCGTGTACAACGTCCCGTCTTGGGCGGGTGAGGGGGGCGCTTCAAGTTATGTCCAAAGAGATACGCTTCGATAAGGAGGCGTATAAGTCACTAACAGTTTTTGATTGGCTCTAGGCAAGAAAAACGATAGGGCCCACCCCATCCCACTAGCACTTACAAGCAAGACCACCTTGAGTGATGCATCACTTCCTCAGCATGGAAACGGACTCACTCAATCACACGAGAACTGACACCCTCGAGTTCAAACGCTCCCTCGCCCACTCCATCACATCCTCCTCCGTCCCCTTTGGGAAGCCTAGCAACTCATTTGCTACGTCCTCCCTCCTCACCCTGGCATCATGCTCTCCACCGCCAAAATTCCACTCGATCAAGAGGTCCATGCGGCCTATGAAATCTCCCCCCTAGCCAGCTTCTCTTGTCTGGCCTTTTCCAGATCCGCCGTGTTGACGGGTGTGATGGCAAACGGCTCTTCCAAATCGGCCTCGAACATATGCAGAAGTTGGTTCTGCGTGATGCTGAACTGCTCGACGTTGAGATACTGGTTTACCGTCTCCTCCTCGCGCTGCAAGATGGCGATGACGGCTCGGCGAGCAAACGAAACCACGAAAGCGGGCGGGTATTATACGCGAATTCGGACGGGATGAAGCGTCTCACGCCGGCGGCAACGGCAGCGTCCGCAATGATGTGCTGGTTGCCGGTCTCGGAGGTAGCGATGGCGCAGACTACGGCGTCCTGGCCGGCAAGTGCGCGGGTGAGGGACTTGACCGAGGAGAAATCGGCTTTGCGGACCTGGACACTGGGCGGGAAGGTAGACTGGGAAGAGTCACGGGTACGCCTGCTGTATCCTGACCAGTCCTGCACGACATGAAACTTACGACAGTCTACAACACACCTTGCCTACTTACCTACCGGCTTACCTACGAGCCTACCTATCAAGAAAACCTTTTTTTAGAAGCACTTTGCACTCCCACCTCCATCAAAAAGGTGTCAGTTCCGGACAGCGATTCAAGCCTTCCTTGTTAAACAACCTTATCAATTTATTCCCATAGGTAGGTGCGCGTGAACTACGATATAGTTGTTTAATCCTGAAACTCTACCCCAAAGTCGCACACGTAGCGCAGACCTATTTCCTCATACCTTAGTTCTTCTCATGCAAGTACTAACCTTGTGACAGCAAGAGGTCAGCGACAGACGACAGAGTCAACACACCATCCAAGACTCAAAAGAACAGTACCTACACTCGGCTCAAAATGCATTCGCAAGAGCCTCAATCACACGGGCCCGGCGCCCCTTCATTTTCCGCCCGTCTACAAGCAGCAACCGCACTTACAGGCATTCTCTCGCGCCACAATATACCACATGCCTTTATCGGCGGCTTTGCATTCAACTTGCTTGGCACCTCACGCTCAACCCTCGATATCGATTTGATCATCGAGGACTCCGCATTCTCTCCCGGCCCTTCCAGTCCAAGAACTTCGAACGCGCCCAAAGCCCCAGAGCCAATCCATCAGATCCAGCAGCTGCTAGTCAAATCAGACGAAAGATTCTGCTTAATCGGGAGCGGCTTGATCCCGAAGTTCATCCATCTTCACAGCACAAACGGAAGAAGAGAAGAGCCCGGTCCGGGTCCCTGTTGAAACACTTCGCGCCGGCTCCCTCGGTTTACCTCTGCATGTTAGTCAAGTCATGACTGTGCGCGGTATCCCCATTCTTGCTCCTCGGTTCCTGCTCCTCACAAAAATAAGGCGCTGCACAAACTTCTTGGGGAGCGACCGGCCTAAATCTGTAGCGCGCTTCAAGTCCGACGAGGGGGACATCAAGCATTTGTTGAAGTGGCTAATTGAAGAGAATGAGAGAGTGGATTTTAAGGGTTATCATCATGGTGGTGCGGGCGCTGAAGTTGATGACAATGAATGCACAAAAACTTATAACAATTTGATCCAAAAAGTTGGTGAATTGGTTCGGTTTTGGAAAGAGAAAGGGGACGACGAGAAGGAGACGGTGGCGGGCTTACAGAGAGTAATGGAGGAGGAGGACTGGAGGAGCGTTGTAGACCTTGATTCTACCGACTAAGGAAATCCTATATATAAGGTCGTTCCCCCGGCCAGTCTTGAGGTTCCAGACTCCACATCCTTTTCATCAATCACAATAATTCTGAACCATATCTTACCTTTCCACCGACTGGTGTCGAGGGTTGCAGTTCAGGTGTAAGTGATAAGCTGATAACGCAGACCGGATATGGAAAGGTTCGGTCGAATGATGGATATTCTGGGAGACGCTAGGCTACATTCGGTTTAGACTGCCGAGCAGCCCAACGTCAAGCACAGCATCTCCCTGCCTGCCCGGGCGACTCCCAACCATGAGATGAGCTCCAGAGGCAACAACGAACTGCTTCCGTCTGCTTCATTCCTTCTCTTTTACTTCAAACGCCGGGCCTAATGAGGGGAGCTCCAGAATTTCCGTCTGGACTTAGCTACTTGATGCCCACTTCCTCTACAATACGCTGTCTTCCCAGGTCTTACTTGGAACCGAGCCAGAGGTAGTCCCTCGCAACATCTCAGCAGCATCATCTTCTTTGGCGCCGCAGCATCGGTTTTGACGCTCAACTGCACAATAATTGTCCTTTGTTCTCGCTGCATACCTCCAGCGGTTAACTCCAATACATTGATTTCCCAGTCGCCATACTTACCCCTTCCGCGGTTCTTGCGCTGTTCCAACCAACCGGATGACCAATCAGCTAGGCCAACGGAAGACGGCGTGGATGTGATAGACTCACTTGGATGTTCGCTGAGCAGATTCCGACATGACTCCTGGCAACCTCGCTGGCCATGGCGAGGAGGGCGTGTCACCGGGAAGAAAACTCGGAAAAATCATGGGGAAGCTCGGGTCAAGGAACCCCGAAAAGCAGACGGCCACTTGCGAACTGTCGCGACCCTTGACACTGCTCGACCTTCCGCATGATATCCTGGAGCTGATCCTGAAAGAGGTGCGGAACACTCCTCCATAGACTCTCGGTTCCTTGCATTTACTGATCCAAACCTTTCAATCAATAGATCAGAAATAACAGTGACTTGACTGCACTTGCACGTACACACTCGGTCCTGTACGACCTCGCAATACCTGCTATATACTCGAGTTTTGACGTCGCCTGGCCGGATAGCAATAATTCTTGGTCCAACACTCCAACTGTCGACGCTCTAACATCTGGTCTATCGACTCTCTGCCGGAATGCGAACTTTTCTTTTGCCGCAATCACGACAGGCAAGCCTGGGAGGCCCGCGAGATTCGGCGGTAACAACTACACAGAATACGTTAAAAAGTTCTCGATCGAAAATGGACCCAGAGAATGGCTTGAGGACTACCTGGTCACCAAGGTGGGCGGCAAAATGCTTAACACTCTGGTAGCATCGGCGGTCGCGAAGATGACCAACCTGGAGTCATTCACTTGGGACATGCCGACCGGAGTCC
Source organism: Neurospora cerealis (assembly GCA_009806085.1). NCBI lineage: Eukaryota > Fungi > Ascomycota > Sordariomycetes > Sordariales > Sordariaceae > Neurospora > Neurospora cerealis. The sequence goes on along the minus strand of RAOY01000019.1, from coordinate 535,707 downwards.
TGTCTGACACTTTTATGGCTTTGGCTTCTCTTAGTGGCTGGCCAAACCCCGAACCCAGCAAACTCAAAAGTGTTTGGATCAGGTGGCATGACACTTCAGGACCATCCGACCACCCATCGACTTCGAACCATACTCCATTTCCGCTTCTAACGGTTCAGGCGGGTAGTGTAATGACACCTATCGGCTGTAGGCCACCTAATCATGCCACGTACAATGGATCAGAATCTCCGTTAGGATACTCGCAATGCAGCTACGAGTATCCAACCTTCAGTATCCTGCCGCCCCTCAAAAGCCTGACGGTGTTGAATATCGAAGAGCCGGCCTATTTGGATGAGATGGCGAACTTGATCGAACGATCCAAAGACAGTCTGGAGGAGCTCAGAGTAGGACTCTCATCAAGGGCATACAGGAGGGATTTCTTTATGGCATGGGATGGATTGACACTCAAGCAGGTGGATCATAATGCAAGATGGCCAGGTGAGTGCACCATTGGCGAGAGACGCTTAGGAGGTGTGCTGGGCGTCCTGGTCGGCAAGATCTACGATATACGGAGGAGATCGTCCGAAACGAAGAAGCACGGCACTAGCATGTCTGGATCAGGTACACAAGTCTCAGATTCAGCGGCAGATTCCTTCGCTCAACGAGCGTCTGTTGCGGAGTTGCCAAACCATCAGCCATTTACAGCGGCATCGCCATCAGCATCTGAGAACGCAAGATCAACGGGACCAGACCAGAAGGATCCCGCACTGCGAGACGGAAAACTAAAGCTACGCGTCCTTGAGCTGGAGCGAATGGCGTTATCAATGCACGTAGTGAGGTACGCATTCGACTGGTCAGTTCTGACAAGCCTGACTATTCTGCATTGTTTACACCAAGAGACAGTATGGGTGTTGTTGCGAAGGCAGTTCCGACCTGAGCCTATCAGTCCTGACGTTGAATCATCTTCGGGTACATCAAGCGCCTCCCCGTCTGGTCTACGATACAAGCTCTCACTGAAGAAAATTCACACCGATCTTACCACCCCTGCTCTGATGGAGTTCATCAAGGAGACTCTCGCTCCGGACTCGTTGGAAACTCTTTACCTACAGGATACCAGGTTGAACGGTCCCCCTCCCCCAGTGAAGCTTCACAAGATCTTCCAGGCGATCAAAGTACACAGTTCCAGCTTGCGCGCCTTACTCCTCGACAGCTCCGGCCCAACTCCCCGTACTAATTGTTCTCGATGGCGTTACTGGTCACTTACGCCGAATACGCTCCGCTACATCACCAGCGGAAGAATGGTCAACCTGAGGCAACTTTCCGTCTCACTCTATTACTCGGCTTGGGTACGTTCAGCTCTGTCGTTCTGAATACCATGAAATTCTTCTGTACGTCCTATACTAATAAAGATACCTTCACAGCACCACTTCCTCCAAGGCCTTCCTAACATGCCTCAGCTCCACGCAATCGACATTCCACACGTCGCCGAATACTTCTATCCTACCCTACATCCGAACGAACTAGCCCTATATATCGCCGACGTCCTTACTCTGCGACCTGAGGTTCGTCTCAAGTACGCCGGCATATGCCATACCTGCTTCGAGTTCTGGGAACATTGCAGGGTGATTACCGATCGGAAGTGGAGCGTGTCGGAAGTTGATACCTCGGCTGCATTTCTGGAAAGCTGGGACAATAACGGGGGCAGCGGGGAGGTTGATGACGATTACGACGATGATGGCGATGATGACGACAGCGAGAGCTCATCATCAGAGGAGGAGGATTACGAGGATGAAGACGAAGCAGGCGATACTACTGATGATATTGAGCACGAGGGATCTCACATGGACGAAGATGATGATCACTTGGTGCATGGTGCGTCGAGCGATTCAGAGGATAGTGATGAAGATTATACCAGGGTAGAAGATAACGGTTTCTGCGACCCTGAGAGACGGGTCGTGATCCGTATTAGGGAGACACCCTTTGAGGAGGACAAAGTTGAGATCTTTCGGGCGAGGCATATGAAGCTTTAAAATGGAAGAAGATCTTGGGTGTGTAGATTGCCATAGAGGGATACATTTGAGCTTTGAGCAATCTGGAGGTAGATACTCAGCGAGGATGGTCGCATATTATACCAGATGCAAAATCAACTATAGTTAGTTTCTAGGTGATTCTCAAGGTAGTCTTATGGCCCACCTTCAACCTTGTCGCAATCACAACGGAGAGTGCAGTAGTTATTATAGTGATATAAACTCGCGGAGCCGCTCGTAATGACCGACAGCGTTTCGAGATGCCTGTTCCACCGAACCTATGCCCTTGTCTGCTTGACATGCTTGATCGTTCGAGCATCATAGCCCTTATTAGAGGTACATAACTCAAACGGCCAATTTGACAAATAACCATTTAGTGTCCAGACTTCTTTCATTCCTAAATAGTGCCCAAAGGTGAGTGGGAAAATAGAACTGGCACTGAATTCTGGAACATACCTTTCATCATTATTCCTGGATCACTCAATTCAGGAAACAAACGAGTACGACACTGCCTTGTCCGTCTTTGCTAAGTTGAAGGTCAATTTGCTCACTACGACGGATGTACCTTCCTTACCATGATTCCTATGTACCTGTACCCATCCATCACTTGCTTCGGCTGTCCTTCCTTCCCTTCTTCTACCCACCACCTCCCCTTCCAACTGGTCACAAGCTATGATCGAACCGAACAAAGGTACCGTACTTTGACAATCCGACGGCTCCACTAATGTAATCTAGAACAGCAAAGTATCCACACCTCCATCATCCCTTCGAAGTTCCTTGTCTCCTCATCGCATGTGATTCAAACTCTTAATCCACCCGAATAGAACACGCTGGTAAAGCGAGAGCATCAAATAAGGACAATGGAAATGCGGAATTTCAACAAAAGCCCGATTAGCTCAGCTGGTTAGAGCGTCGTACTAATATCTTGTCTTCCGAGATATCAAGTCCATGCGAAGGTCAACAGTTCAATCCTGTTATTGGGCATTTCTTTTTTTGTTTTTTTTTGTTTTTTTCTGTGGATTTTTTTTTTGGTATGTGGATTACGGAGATAGACAGGGGAAGGGGAGGGTGAGACTATCAGTACAGTGCTTGCATTGTACTTAGTTTTTGACTGAGAAAGAGACGACCGAGTATGGTTCTCTAAACGGTAATATTTTGACACAACTTGGATGGAAAACACAGAAGGAGGCATTCTTTACCTCTCTTTAAAGGAGAGAGGGATGAATCAAAGTCCCATTCCGTTACGAGTGTCCGTGGTAGGTAGGTGTACAGGGAAACACCCGGATACCTTAGGCAACCCCCCATGTAGGCCGCTACTTCCTTCATTCTTCCTGTCTTCTTAACCTTCCACGAGAACTGGGAGAAGGAATAGGAGGAAAGGAGCTTTTGGGCCTGCACTTTCTGCTCAGGAATGCTTTCTTAATAGCAGATAGGAAGGTAGGACCTCACTAATCTTTCTGACTGATCTCTTAGCAAGAACGGGTCTTCTTGGGCAGCACGCAATGCCGTGTGGAAAAGACAAGCCCATCAGCATACCTTGGGACCGAGGCAGTTAGCTTCAATCACTTTCTGTCCCACTGCTCCTAAAGGACCAAGAGATACGCGGTAGACAGGGTTGCAGATCTAAGTTGGCTGGCGGGGAGTATACTCACGGCAACCACTCAACACCAGATGCCCAAATCCCCCCCCACGGTTCTCGAACCCTTAGAGATCCTTAAGCCCTTGGTTGGACCCTTGGACCCTTGAACCCTTGAACCCTTGGTTACTTGCGAGTGACAGCGTGCCTAATCGGGAGTACATCTATTCTTTGACCTTCGAGAAAACAGGGCAGAAGCATTCATGCCGTTAGCTTCACCAGAAAGAACGGGACGGGAAGCCTTCCTATTTGCTCACTGCCGTTCCCTGTTCACCCATCGCCCACTCACCACTCGCTCAACGCGAGCGGGAATGAGGTGCATTCGTTAGTTAGCCTTGGGATTGTCGGGAGTGTCGATAGTCCCATGTACCATGAGTTCACTGGATGCACGCAACTCATGTAGATACTTGATCTCTTTCCGGCCCGGTCACCCCGCCGGCTTGCTGCATGTGTTTACGAGATGGGAGATGGAGATCCATGGGCACTAGTGTATAGCATGTACGTTCGACGCATTTGAAGCGATAAGGGTCTATCCGGTGGCTTGATGGGGGTCATTGTCTGCAGGTCGACTGGTAGAGACAGTGAGGACGCCATTCACGGATGCCTAAAACCGTGAAGGTTGAGCATCGATGGATGGCTAGCTTGCTATCAGCGAGTTTCCACTCAAGCTTCAAGTCCACGATGCTTCACCTTTGAGTCCTTCGACTTTTGACTACAGTTGTCTGGACTCCGAAGATTACTTACAAGAGAGACGCTGATTAACGGCCAAGAGGTTAGTGTCCTGGGGTTGGGAGACGTCCTAGACTGAAACATCTAGGGCTTGGATCCGAGTCAATGTAAGCTTACCTCTATCTCTATGAGGCCTGGTTGACTTAGAGGCGCCCAATACTTCAACTGCCATGCGTGATACTGTAGAATTTCGTATGCTCGTCGCTGTGACTACTTGTCTTGGTCAATATACCCGAGAGTTTGTAGTAAGGTAGTAAGCTAAACGGCAAGTCCCCTAGTAAGAGTCCCCGTGAAAGTGATGTTTCGGAACGGACAAGGATGTCGAAGCAGAGTAAGTAAAGTAGTAAGCAGGCGCCGGATCTCAGAACGATTACTCCGCGATTACAAGCTGCAGGGAAAGAATGTCAGCGTAGCTGTTGATGATTCGCTAACGTACTAGCTTCTGTGATTTAGGCAATGGATGGCGAAGTTGGATTCTGCAGAGTCCGACGTTGCAATGCAATAGAATCCGATCCCCCCAGTGAGGATACCGACCTCGGTGAGATGGGTAGGGAGAAATTGCTGGACGGTTAATATTATTGTTGCAGGGATCGCAGATCGTGTCAGCCAATGCAACAGGAGTCTTGAAGTCCTGACCCATCAGGGACCAGTTTCTTGGAACCGTACAGCGATGATCTTGTGTCCCGTCTCAGGTCAGATCCGATCCTTTGACTCGCGGTCTTTTTGTAAATAAGGGTCCTGAATCACAATGCGGCCTTGCCATGGGAGTTTAGGGTCGATATCGGTATGTGCGAGCCTTTTGTCCCGTAGGAACCGTCCTCCCGCTGTCTGGGCGTGGGTGATGCTTGGCCATCGAAAAAGCCATGTCTCTCGACACTCAGCCCTCGGACATTGTCTGCCCACTTGAAGCGGGCAGCGGACGCCCGGTATGTTCTACCCGCGCTTTGAGAGAGGAGTTATCGAAAACGGGATGCCGCGGCCTCTCGATAAGGCTGTCGAATCAGGAGCGCTTGCAATGCTGTGATATCTTATGCATGGTAGTGTAGGATTCCAGTGTCGATGCACGAGGAGTTCGACCAGATAATGCAATCCGCCGTTGCAACATCTTGTTTTTCCAGAAGCAATGATTGTTGCAGCCCTGCCTGTTTGGGTTAGATTTGATCGCACATAGACCGGGCGGATGTCAGATTCCTGCGACATCGTTCCCATTCCATACTCAATCTGGTTGTCAGATGGTGTAAGAAGGAAGGGGGTGCAAGAGCAAAAGTACGGCGTGGGGAAGGATGTACAGATGAAAACGCCAAAAATGCAATGCTGACCAGAAGTAGACTAGTGCAAAGCTGCTCATTCGTTAGCGGCGAGCGGGAATGGATCATTTATGCTTAACATCTTCCGCTGTTCAACGACCGACGACCCGTCGACCATGGCCGCCACTGAGGGGATGTTGTGACGCGGTTGAGGACCCTGAAGAGACTCCAGTATGGACATGTTGAAGCTCCATGTTCTTCATGTGCGACTCTCCCCATTTCGCCATATCCCGAATACCTGTTTGCCAGTCAGACCTTCCATTTTTCCAGTTCCACTGCATTTGCAGATTTCCAAGTTAGGACAATTTCGTCAAGTGATCACGGCACATACCGTTCCTTGACTCCTCTGAATGAATGCTTATGCGTTGATTTGAGTAGAGGGCAAGTCCTAAGGCTCAGGTAAAGACAATAATATCGGAGGAGACCCCCAACAAATCACCGGACGGTTTGTGATCTTCCGTGAGTGACTAACTGATAGGACCCTTGGCTTCTACCGCTTCCCCGCTTCCTCTTGCTGTCTAGGGAATGACGGCATTCGCAGTCGGCTTTCTGAATCCGCATGTTCCGGATTCTGTCGGGAGGGGACGACGTGGGTGGGCGGCGCGGGATGAAGGGAGCACGTTTTCGGATGCTGTCATATCCGGCATCGCTCCGGACCAAATGCTGCAGCCTTGGTACGGAAGACATCTCCATCTGTATGTATGCCGTCAACTCACTCCCGCACAGACAATGATTGGAAAACCAGGCCGAACCGGAGACGAACCGTTCTTCAAGGGAGCCAAACAGCGAGGGCTTAGTCATATCGGACTCATAAAGCGAGATTTGGTGCCGCTTATGTCGGTTATCGGAGACATCGTTTAGTGATCCAGTCAGACGAGGGTACCATCCTCAAATGTCTGCACACGCGGAAACAACCGTTACCCTTTTGGGTTTGTCCAGAGGCAAGGCATGTGCCGTTGTCGTTGGCTGACGGACGGCGAGACGGCCAATGTACAATGTATCAGGGCATGACGGCAGCCGCCATTGCGACATCTGTACATCGGTCCCATCGAGGGTCATCATTCTGCGGTACTCTGATCCTTTCTCTGTACTCACGGGTCAGCCTTCTGCTGCATGGAACTCCTTTGGCTTGTCAGATTGGGTTCCATACCTGCTCGTGCACCAACCTACCGTAGCCTTACGCGGGAAATCCAACCTCTGATCGCTATCGGAGAGCCTGGCCGGTATCACTGGCAAGCGTGGGGGTATGGGGAAGAAGACTGGGCACTGCGGCCGCCGTCAGTTGGCGTCGCCAGGCCGTTATCGGGCTATGTTTCTCGCGTCGTGAATGGCGGTATCAATAAAGCTGTTAGAGGGAGCACCGACGACAACGACGACATTGATGATGTTGAAGTTGACGGATGCGAAACCTCTTCGAGTCTACAGTACAGGTAGATGTTGGTGGGAACTTCCTCTCGTGCCGTCACTGCCCTGTGGGGTAGTCAACTGGAATGCGGGGTTAAGCTTTGGTGCGATTCAGCTAAAATTTACTGTATGGAGTAAGCCATAGTGGTCCGGTCTATCCCTCGGTGCGAAAATCCTCCCGTCGTTTGTTCTCACATTTGATTGATAACATGCCAAAGATTGGGGGGTCACGTACCGGGCCCGTTATGATCGGATAATTGAATGTCATATATTCAGCAAAAAGGGCTGCGCTGCCGTGGGATCTTCCGTCTGCGGACCGTTGCAGCGGGAGAGGGAAAATCGGATGGCGTTTTTTAGCGGTTCCAACACAGTGACCTAGGATCAAGCTTTCTCTCGCCTCGCGACCCTGGTGGCCCAGGGTTAGGGGCCATGCGCTACGCTAGTGTACAGGCCTGCGCCCTGAGCCCTGAAATGTTGGGGCCTGAGGAGTTTCTATTCCCAGTGCGGCTATGTCTTTATGTCTCTTCTTTTCCTCACGGCATCATCACTCCACACTAGACAAACATCATCAAAGAACGAACGATCAGCTAACGGCCCTCAACTTCAGGTCTTCAGGCTGAGCACTGGGCTTCTTCTTCATTTAACTTCCACTTTTCAGTCAACAGAATTCCCTCCATGCTCATTCGCAACTGCGAACCGCTCGAACTCAAAAACCTTCAGCCAAGGCGGACTGGAAGAACCATTTGAAGCATTCCCGCACAGGGCCTGAAAGCTGAAACCGCCTTCACCTTTGCTTTTTTCTCAGCAATGAAATTGGCAAGCAGCATTCAGACTTCAGCATGGCAATGACAATCCCTGATAAACAGCATCTTGGAACTCATACTCCGAGCCTCCGTCGGGGTCCCGGGGACAACACGCTGCTGTGCCGCATCATCTCTTCCTGAGATCCGCGTTAACTTCAGCAACCCAAGTTACATATAAGTCATCCCTCGAAGTACATCGCCCGACATCTACCAGTACTTGTAACCGGCCACAGTACGCAACGCCAAATACATAGGGCTCACTCTAACCCCCAGCCCAAGCCCAAGCCCAACCGGACCGGGCAAGGCAAAGGCGATGCGGACCACTTAGACCAGACCCCCAACCAGACGATGGCCAGACCTGCGCTAATCACAAACCAAGAAAAAATCATGCTGGTCTCCCGCCCGCCCGCCGTGCCCCGCTGCCTGTGATGTGCGTATGGGCACTTGCTGCCGCCGGCCGCTATGTGAGCCGCTATGTGAGCGGGCCGAAGGTCTTGCCTTGATGCTTGGTGTGGTGGCTTGCTCTCGACTAGCGTCTTGGTAGTCTATTTAGTCTATTAGCTCTAGTGGCTGATGATGCGTGCTGAAGCCCTGAGATGTGTGGTGTGTGGTGTCTATCTGGTGTGTGTGAGTAGGTACCCAAAGAGGTGAGACAGGGATCTGAACTCGCCTATTGCCTATACAAATGGTCGTTCCGAACTCGGAAGGTGCGGCTTTCTAGCTTCTCTTTGGCTTTGCGGCTTTGGACATGTGTTTCCGTCAACTGAACTGTTTCTCTGACTTCATGCACATGTCATTCTGGTTCACTCATTTGTTGTACCGTTTGCGCCATGCCCAAGCCTCAAGGGTAGATACATAGATGAGGTGCCCGTCGGTGTCGTTGCCAGCCTAGCTCGGCGAACCTGGCCTGGCCTTAAAAGGTATTCCAAGGGTTCAGGTCGGCGAGGTCGGGTAGGTACATGTGACACCTATACATACTCCATGTGTAGAGTACTGAAGATGGGGCAGGCCCGCTGGTATGTACATGATCTGGAATACCTAGGTACTGCATATGTCTATGGTTATGTACCCCCATGCCATACCATGCGACATACCCCCTCGCCTCTCCTCCACCCTCATCTGCTCATCATCACTCGACTCGCTAGTGAGGTCCGTTTCAGGGAGCTGTCCCCGGTCAATTTGAATTGTTAAAGGATAGAACGCCGAGTATATCCCCCCTTCAGGGTAGTGGGCTTACTGCCCGAACCTAATCACTGTAAGAGGCGGACGCCACAGCAGGTTGCTACAGGGCCAAGCTTTCAATAAGCAGACCGGGAAGAGAGTGATTGATTAAGCATGATTAAAATCCCCGATACGGGAAGACGGGCGTCTGTGAAAAGACGGATGGGGAAAAGTAGTGTGGGGGAACATCTGTATGGGTTTTATACCTTTGAGAAAAGATATCAGATCCATATGGATCAAGTTTTGCATGCTTTGAAACAACAGCTGTTTGTGCTTTTTCATTCGTATGACCCGTAGATCTTGTCATCAAGTCGTTGTTTCTAGTTCGACATGTTCCACCAAGCAAAGTTTTCAAAGTAGCTCCCAATATTCCTCCCAGCCTGTTTCGCTATGTCCGTTGCCGAGATGCCCATTCAAACCTCACAATGTATATATATGCAAAATTTGTATATGAAACGAATACCATTATCGGGCGGTCTCACGCTCTGCCCCCCGGATCTTGTGTTCCTTCTTTTTTCCTTCTTGTTTCGGCATTTAGCTGCCGATCCGCTTCTGTTTGCACTTGTCGTGCAATAGATGCCCGTTTCTCGCAGTAGTCCTTGTGAACTCGGCGTGGCAGTTCGGACATGTTGCCTTTGTCGCCTGTCCAGACTTCTCCCTCTGATGGCGTAGAAGGTTGCTAAAGGTCGAGAACTGACGGCCGTTGCATCCATGTTCCCAGCATTGTGGCTTCGGCCTGGGCTGCACGACTCTAACCTGCCCGGCGGTATCCTGAGGGCTACCTCCCATTGCTGGAGGTGAAACCGGGTACATGAGATTAGGATCAGACATTGGGCGACTGTATGAAGTCTTGTTAGCACGATTGTTCTGTTAACACCAGGATGGTATGGAGCAGAACTTACCCGTAGTGTGAGGGCAAGCTGGGAGTGGCCGATGCAGGATAGCCATAATCGTTGATGTATGTTGGCGTGGGATACGGGTTATGATACATGTTGGACTGACTGTGGTGGTGGTCTGAAAGAGATGGCGAGAATTGCGCATGGTAATGGGTAGTATGAGTTTCAGCCAGTAGCGAGACAGGGCTAGCGCTTGTGTAGACAGGCATGCTAGGAGCGCCTGATGACAAGACTGCCAACGAAGGAGGTGGTGAATAGACGCCAGATGAGGAGCTGCTTCCCGCCCTGCGACCCCTAATATGCATTTTCGAATCACGCCGGGCTTGGTCTCGTTGCCTCTTGAGTTCGCGTTGCTCCGCACTTAGTGATGTCTTGGGTGGGCTCGCCGTTCCGGATCTTGATCCTGTGAAGCTGCTATCTGACCCGTATGAGCCGAGTTCGGGGCTTATGAGACCGGATCCGGAGTCCAAGACTGTTCGATTGTGAGCTGGTCTGTCCGATCAATATCGTTTGTGGCTACTTACCTGGCCATGAAAAAGATGATCGCGAACCCATAGAGAAATTGGTGTCGTACTGTAAGGCGAGTGCACTAGGTGGGCTTTAGGTTAGTGTTGGATTTGACCGCCGATAATTCGAGTGGTGTGAGCTATACCTCATGATTCTTGACTCTTCAGTTTCCGACGAGGGAGGACCGGGGGCTGGATAGGATTCAGATGCGTGATTGGTTCGAGGTAATTCTTCAACGTGGGTTCGGAAAAGATCGAGGTCGAAGCAGTTTGCGTCAAGTAGGTTTTGTGATCGGGCCGGGAAGAGTGACTGGTTTTGAGGGTTGCTGTATGGAGCTGTCCCAAACAGCTGTTGACTTCCCAAAGACTCGACGGGTTGCAAAGTCTGAATCAGCCTATCGGTTGAAGATGGGTTATTGTCTTGATTCGAACTGGTCTTGTCTGAGTAAGCTTCGTCAAAACTCGAAGGTGAATATTGAAAGGTCATTTTGGGATGTTGAAGACAGAAACATAAAAAGAAAGTTAAAAGGTTATAAGCACCACATACGTTGTTGGCGATCCGATCTTTCTTGTAGTGTCGAAGCGAAGGCGTTGACGATGGTGGCCAAGGTTTCACGTAAGGATCCGGAGTTAGGTGTTCGACTTATTTGAGATGATCAACCGACTGGTGTCCGACCAACTGGTGTCTTGTGGTGGACTTGACTTTAGCTTGATCGAAGTCTAGGTTGCCAGATAGTTTGCGTTCTAAGTTTGGGAATGTAAAGAAGTCCCTCAGCCTCAACCTAGCATAGGGCATGGGCCGGGAGGAGGATGGCTTATAACTTTCGGGAGGCAGTACATCCCCACAGTATCCCATGTGGGTACTCGAGGTTCATCCATGTAAGGCGAAGGGTGAAGCTCCTGAACACCCACACGAGCGTAGCTTAGCGTACAACAGAAGGAATTAGAGTATGAAGGCCAAGGGGACATGCATGAACGGGTAGCCGGCCTGGCTTGAACCGTTCAGGAAGGCTTAGGGTCGGGGTCGGAGACAGGGCAAAAAAGAAAGACAGTGGCAGGGGCACCACAACAGGGGGATAGGGGCTAGAGGCTAGAGGCTAGGGAGCATATGTAGGTACAGGGGTAGGTTGGTCAAGGGGACGGAGGAACTCTGTTCTTGGGTGACCGAGGATACAGTGTGTAGATAGATGGGTGTATACGCAGCAACAGATACCACTTGGCCGCGAACCAATGCATACGCAGAGTCATTGAGACAGCCAGTGGTCAAACGGAGGTTGTCAAGGCCCTACTGGGGCTGGAGAGTGGATGTTCACTGGTACTGGTGAGCTCAATGCCAAATACTTGTACATAGGAACGTAGCACACCAACACACCTCAAGATGAGGCACGTAGGTCAACTTTGTATGACATGGTGTACATTGCACACGGACATGCCTGCTGAATTGGGGGACTAGTGAGGAAGCTGTGAATGGACATCAAGGAAACGTACGGAGGATAGTTGTTGAATCCAGCTAACTTTGCGCTTCCACAGTCCATTATTATGAGCTTCCACCGAGGAGTTTCAGGAGGTGGGGGGGTTGTGAAAGAGAACATAAACGCATTCAAGGAGAGGAGATCCCAGCTGGAGTAAGGGTAGAGAGGCGTGGCGTGGGAGATGGAAAACGACCATGGCGCCCATACTAGGCATATTCGTTTTCTGTCCCATAGGGCTCGATCAATGAGTGAGAACTAGCTGTGTATCAGCCATTCGACTGTGCCATGTCGCCGTGTTCTTCATCTACAGCAATCTAGAATCGGATATCACAGCGGTGACAACGATACGCTCTAGACTGCGGACATTTTCGGGTCAAGATGCGTAGACCGTGCCTCAAGCCTGGCCTGGAGAGTGCAATCCCATCCGCTGGCAGCCCACTTCGTGTCGTACAACAAGACGATAGGTACCCGCGGCGGTGGTAGTGGCTGGAACCTAGAGGCGTGTCTAGGTCGTCTTGACCCCAACGAGCAACTCCCCGGCGACGTGGTATGAGGTGGGCGCGTGTATCTTAGCTAAGGCGCTCAGAGTTTGTCTGGTTGCCGGACTTCGGTGATGGCATGCAAAAGATGTGGTTGAATGAAACTGGTTCTCGCACATCGGCCACCCACGTTGTTACTGATGGCCAGGTCAACAAAAGCAGCGGTCACTGATCTGAAATCTGCGTTTGCCCACAGGTTAGCTTGGAAGAAGAAGGGAATGAACGGGGGAAGAGAAAGCATCGGTGCTGGTGGTTTGAGGTTTATTCGACTAACGGGGCAGGATTGCAGTGACAGGGGGCAGATTTGGACACTAGGTCAAGCGAATCAACGGTGCCATGTGGACAACGACACAACACCTTCATCATCTTGGCCGTCCTTGCCTCTCTCGCGCATTCCCACCTTGATCGCCGTCCTTTTTGGCGGGGTTTTCCGTCTGCGTATCATGGGCAAGGTGTGAGCAGACCATGGAAGTCATGAAGATGGCCTCAATGAGCATTGATAATATGACAGCTTCGCGGCACAACAAGGCAAGCTCTCCAGTGGAAGAAAGAAAGTATCGGCTGGTGTCCATGTCACCTGAAACGGCCTGCACGGAGTGTGGGCTAAAAGACGTGAAGACAGCTTCACTTGAGTTGAGAAAGACGGATATGCTCCTAAAAGAGTCCTTGCCTCGTCCACAGTGGTCGACTTCATGGGAAAACACCGTGACTGGACCGGGACAAGGTCGATTCCACAGAGCGAGGCAGCAGCAAAAGTGACAAAAGTTTGATGCACAGACGAGATGACGGGAGAAGGGCTGGGCCTGCCTCATTGTGACTGGTCATCAGACGACCAGACGATGCTCCGCGCGCCTGTTTCGTCGTCGGGAAGGTGTAAAGGCGTAGGCGCAGGTCAGGCCGCCACTTTCCGCAAGGCTCACAAAATGTTTTGTTGGTTCGACTGCGCGTGTTGGCGTTCGCTCTTTCTTCTCATTCGCTTGAGATCCGTAATGCTGTCAATATCCACATCTGCACTGATTGGCCCGCTGTAGCGCAGTGGGGCACATGCGGGGAGAGCTCGACGTAGTTGTACCTGGGTACCTCCATTTTCTCAATGCAACCGCGCGACCTTCTTCCTTTCTTCCAAATCTTCCACTGCATGCGAAATACAAACGAAACCTGGAACTCGTTCAACGACCTCCAAGAGCTGCTGTCTACAGTATGGTTGTCGCCAAGAACTATGGCTTATTCACCTCAGGCAGGGTTGTATCCGGTACCGCTCAACCTCAAGGTGGCTATGGCTTCATTTCCTTGAACCAGATCTTCTCCAGTGTCCTCGAAGCTATAACAATGTTCTCGTAGGATGGCCTGGGAAGTCATTTACGGGGCTATGAGTCAAGCCAGTTCGATACACAGTACAATCCCTTCTCTTCGAGCCGGACGTCATCAGAAGTCTTTAACCGAACAGCTTCGCGTCACCACGGGCTCGCTCGCTCGTTTCCAGTGAACACCCCACAATGGCGTTGGAGTCCCACCCGCGAAACATCGAGGTGCTGGGAACATGGGACCAAGGACTGCCCTGAGAGTGGACATCCCCGCCAACATCACATCAACAACCGGTACGCATCAATTTCCACATGTCCTTCAAGAGACCCTCTGTCACGATCTATCTGCCCAGAAGTGTGACAGGCATTACAGGCACCGGGAGGCTTGACGTGGAGAGTGATATGTTGAGCCTCCTGCAAGCGCCATCATTTATCGAATGTCTCGTCCAGCTGGTGATGTCCAACCCCAGATATCAACAGAGATCCCGGTGTATTGAAGGCACAGTTCGACCAACAGCCAACAGGTACACGCGCTAGACGCTAGACCACGGAGATGGTTTTGACCTGCCTCCGTATCATTGGACGAAAAGTCCTGGGCTGATATTATGGGATCACTCTTACGCATGGTGAGCGCGGCTGTTGGTTACGTTGCTACCCCTGGTTTAGTCAACTCACAGCTCTATCCGGCATACGGCCAGGTAAGGAGATTGTGTTCTTGGACCTACCGATAAGGTACTACGGCTAGAAATATTGGAGACTGTTCTGAAGTCTGACACGTCTCTTTCCTGATCAGTGATTATACGAGATGCCGTTGTGGCGAGATCAACCATCTTGCGCCTACGTATTACCGGTTTCCAGTCGGACGATGGCGGCTACAATATACCGAGTGGCAACCAACAACTGGTAAGGACAGGAGGCTACGCTGCTCGTCCACATCTCTGATCCAGAAACCTCAAATCAGCTCGAGGCTATGAATCTGCTACATGGACAGTCTGTTTTGTTTGCGCACGGCTGCAGTCAAGGTCCATCACCACAAGTTTTTCAACCACCACTTTTCTGGAGCAACTACTCTGATCGGAGACTTTTTGACCACATAGACCTACCCTGGGTCCAGCAAGGACTGTTCTCGATGAAGTAACCAGGGCACGGCTTCAAATTTAAGCAGGCAGCCGGCTAGTCATCACCTGGGCAAATACTCCTTGCTTGCAACGCAATATCTTCACTGTTCACAGCCAAGCACAAGCTCTCGTTATCGCGACGTCTGGAGAGAAAAGTAACCTTGGTCACGAATGAACACGAAGAGTGTCTATAATTCACAGCACATAGCGTAAACGCACTAGACCGTGGGCGGCTAATTGTTCAATCACAGATGCCCCAGCTTCCGGTGCCCTACCCCGCTGCCAAAAGGAAACCTACTTGTACATATGCAGTACTTGTACAGCCCGCATGATGTTGGAGCCAACAGCAACAAATTGTCCGGATGCAGAACCAACCACTCAAGCGCGCATGTCTTCAACACATGACCTAGCTGCCACTACTCCCGATATCAAATACTCTCAATAATGTAGTTCCAATATTGTTCCGAAGTCGCCATATTCCCAAGTGTTCGACTGAACACACGATGCAGTTTGAAATAAAGACCACACAACATGCTCCACCATGCCGATCAACGTTGTTCGGCTGTCTCCACTCTTCCCGACGTTCACGGCCCCGCCCGGGCAGGCTATCCACAAAAGGCCACTAAGGCCGAAGTGGGCCCGGCGATTAAAGTGGCAGGACAACAGATGCGGGCAGGTGATGCCGGCTCGACCGCCCATGCAGTTGAGACTTGCGATGTGCCGTGTTGAAGAATAACACTACTCGGCGTACCTGCCTATTTCCCAAGACTGTCCAACCTCAAGGAGACTGATTGTGTCGGTCTTCAGGTTCGGAATTGAACACACAGTTCATACCATCCTATTTTATTCCGATAGCCTCCAAGGCTTCCATCAAGGTAGCCTCTATGCATGTTATGAACAATGATACGCCCAACGGCTATCTTTAACTACCTAGGTGAGCTCGTTTAAGAGGCTTCTCGACTGGAAGCATAACCGCGTTATCAGACTCTTCCTCCGCCCCTTCCCGATTATCCAAACGTTTGCTGACCTGTGACCTGACTGGCTGGATCCTGGACAGCGGATCGACCGCCTTCCTGCGGGGACACGATGCCAATGGACACCCGTGATTGAGCTCTGAGCGACCCGGGATCCACTTTTGCCTGCGATTCAAGACTATCATTGGTTCTCTGCAATAATTGTTAAGGTCACCGACTTCATCACTGGCTTGCAGATTTGTGCATCGGTATCACAATCCCAGTTCCACAACGCCGTCACCCTGAACTCCAGCTCCCGGGAGTCCATGCCGCAATCACATTCAGCCCCAATTCAGCTTCACTGACCTCGATCGCCCGCTATTGTACACCAGGTACGGACTACGGACACGGCCAGATTGACCAGATTGAGTGGCGCCATGGACTCAGTCACGGGCAGTAGGGGTGTCGTTCCACTTGGGCAGCACCCCCACGAACAAGACATGGGATCACGGGATTCCTTCTTCGTCAACGGTTTTGAGAGAGCATCAACAATATTTACCTGTAAGCATACGTACATCAGATATACAGTTCAGCAGGCCCCCCACCTAGTGTCCATTCAAGTTACCTCGTTTGTTGGACGTACGAGGTACTTGCGCGGAGTGTCGTGTATCCTCAGCGTCCTGCATATCAACCACCTCGGAGGCTGGTCGGTGGCACAGCGCAGTTATACTGTCTCATTATGAGTTCATAACTCTGTGGCATTGAATTTATACCTACACACCTGAAGGGGCCTGGGCGGTTTAGCTCCGACACGATGCCCTATGCAAACGAGTGGCATATTCCGTCCTTCCTCTCTTCAATCTTCACATGGCGAAAAGCAAGGCATTTGAGACATTGCTGTCGATTTCCCCCAAATCCCACATTGAGCTCTGCCTCACTCTGGGGTATCTTCGAGTTACGCAGCATCACACAGACCACTGCCTCCGTTACATCACAGTCTCTTCGGCAGGGATATAGCCAGTACACCATGCGGTCATCTCTTAGGCTTGTACTGTGTACAAAGGCCAGCCCCTCAGCCCTGTAGCCCTGTAGGGCAATCAACCCCGAAGCTGGATGGACACAGGCTTCAGCAACAAACGTACCACAAGTACGTCAGGGCCCCTTTATCTGGCGTTTGTCATAGCTACCCCAGCGTATGGTCACTTTGCCTCGCCTGCTTATCCGGATAGAGATACTCGCTAGAATAGGCGAGAATGTCTTCACACTTCAGTTGTGCCTTGAAGTTCTTGACAAATTCCGGCCATGGTTATGCTACATCATGCTGGCGGCATGACGGGTACCATACATCGCCTCCGGCTTGCATGCAGTTCACTTCACGATACGCATGAAAAGGAGGTACGTTCACCGACGAACTCGCGGCAATAGTGTCTACGGAGCAGGTACAAACCATTAACTATGATGGTCTGCTCAAGCGTAAAATGTGCGTTATGTGACCTCCTAAGTATGGTTGGCATTTATGCGAGTCTGTTTAATGCAATCGATTTGTGCATACCCTTATCATTTATCCCGTCTGAGAGATGCCCTGGCCCGCTACCTTAGCCCGTGGCCGTCAAGGTTCCCTTCCCGACAACTCGTGCTGGATAGGCAGGTACAACCAGCGAAATGGAAAACTCTGACTGCTCTCCATTCCAGCCTTTCCTTCTCATCTTCTCCTCCTCGATTACGGACATCTCTCAAATGCGGAACAAGTTGACAATAAGAAGGCCATATGCGTCGCTCAACGCCACACTGGAATCCTCCACCCCTTCCAGATGAACTCCTTTCGATACAAACCTTGTTCTCTTTTCTTGGATTTTCTTACGGACATTCATGGCAGCCGGGACCAAGTTGATCATCTCCCGAGTGCCACGGAACTAAGCCTGTTGTCGAATCCTTTCCGGTGCTAGAGGTCGACTACCAATCTCAGGTTCAAAAATGCGAGCACCGTGAATATCAGAAAACACGAAAGAAAACACGGAACGCTAACGGTTCTCTGAAACAATACCAAAAAACGCCAAGCACTCGATGACTGGAGACTGAAAGCTAAGGGTTCTTCCCCGGCGTGGCATCAGGGCCTAGGGGAGCCGGCCAAATAAGGAGGCAAGACACGGGCAGAAGTACTACGCTGTCGATGTTGAAATGACCTTGGCCTGCTTTTCTCCATCGATCACGACCATAAAAAGAAGCGACGAGAACCTCGTGCCACGGTAGCATGGATCTCCCCAGGCAGCCAAATTTCGCGGCCTTTTTCTCCCACTCACTAACCTCCGTGCCTCTTTCACTTAAGCGATGAGGTGCGATCCCAGGGATCCCATCACTAAAAGCGAGAGTGGAGTGCGACTTGAGCCCTACCAAACCGACGTTGCATTGTGGTGGCGATGGATATTGACTATTCAGACACTACTGCGTGGTGGGATCCATCATCAGACCACCTAGAGTGAATACTACGATCAAAACTGGAGTCTGGCCGAGTTCTATCGGGTATGTCTATCATCTCTTAAGACTTTTCAACAAAATTTTGTCCGCGGAAACCGTCGTGCCAAACGCGAACGGACGTCTTTCTCTGAAGATTAGTAGTGAGAATGACTTCAATCAGAGAAAAAAGTCGTCGTTCTGAATAACGCATATTCATTACAGCTCTGTCATTGGGGGAAGTTACTCCATGGAGGTATGCCCTGGTTGTCCTGGACTGAGAAACCAGTCAAAGGGAGTCATTGACAAAAATCCATGTTCAAAGGCGTCAGAGATACTCTTCCGAGAATCATCATCGCGGAACTTTAGAGCCGACGCCCCCTAGCTGGAGCGTGCTTCACTGATATCTTCAACGGATCGCAACCCGACGGTTCTTCTCAGTGTCCACCACGTACTGGGATGGGTGTGAATGCGAAGAACTTTGCAGAAGCTTTCACAGCGCACAATGCATGTCCACCGACTTTGTCGGGAACCCCATTAACTCGCTCCCCGGCAAACGTAAGCTATCCAAGTGCTGTAACTTTCTGCCTGCAAGGTTTCGGAGAACAATGGCTGGTACCTAATGCGATTTCCCCATCGTTGCATGCTTATATCCGGACAAGCCGGATTACCCCTGAAGGCAAAAAGCGGAGAGCGGTGGAAGCGACGCTTGTTTTGTGGATAGACACTCACAAGCCCACACCCAAGCTGGCATTCACACTCTGATATTGGAGACACAGTGGGTGTCTCATGGGTTCTGTGAGCCCTGGGTTGAGCTGGCTTGTGCTCGCTCCCGAAAAGAAAGCTCACAACGTCGAGATCAAGATGCCGAGAGGCACGCGGGCACACTGAGGATACAGCACTGGCGGCCCGTAGGTGAGAACGCGGTTTTCTGTTGACATTCTGAGGTTTCAGGAGACACTGAGGCCCCAGTGACGGGTGTTTTCTCTTGGAGAACGCCGCTGGTAGCCTAGATCAACTGGTAAACAAGTTGTTTCAGGTTTCAAGCTCATGACTCAGCTCTTTGTACAAGATAAGGTATCATCTCCATCGCCAGTCAGTTCAGGAATGAGCGCTGAACGGACAAAGGCAGTGGCATCTTGAGCGGAGGGCCCTTGAGAACCGATCACAACCCGTCGCTGGGGCGGTAACTTCGGAGGTATTCGCGTTCCTGGAGGGGTGGTCTCGCCCTAGGAAGAGGCCGACTCTGCATGTACCACGTCCTCAAAGAACATTGTCAACGAGCGCGACGGACACAGGTCTGCTACTGGCGTGGTACCCTATCGGTCCTTCACAAACGAAGAGTTCCTCCTATACCGGAAATCTACACATGAGAAAAGGAGGCTCTAGCTTTGCAGCCAACGTTATACCAATAATGGGGGCAGTGAATCGGGGTATGGCATCACGGAAGGGTGTTCAACGAACGCAAAGATGATCGATCACCATCAATCCCTTACACAATGCTTAGCCATGCAGATCCTAGGTCCTTTCTTGCCGCAGAACCTGCTGTGATCAGAGACAAAAGTCCGCTCTTCAGCACGGAGAGGGCACAGCAAGTACTATGCCACTCGGTCCTATCCTACGGGGGGCGCAAGAGGGATCAACACCATCCCGTAACTTGGGTGTCTAACTCCAGAGACATATGCTGGCCGATCTGCCGATTCACAGGTACCTCTAGGCACCAGAAAAACCAGAAGCACGAACGTACCTTCACGATAACTCCACAGACAGGGCTCTTAGTGTCTCGTCGCGGTCAGGTGCAGGTAAACTGAAGCAGCAACGACGCCTAAACCCACTACAGCTCATCTGGAGAACATCACCCATCAACTTCCGTCGGGGGTCCCGTCCTAACTACCTGACATGGAGCTCGATACGATCGCACCATAACGGAAAACAGCAATGAATCCTAACCAGACTATCACAAAGTTTATCCATACACACCTCCCATCCATCCATGACCCACTTCCAAGCTTGTGACAACGGACAAGCAGATCGAAGGGAGGCACAGACCCAGATGCCTACCCAACGGTCCAACCCCCAGTCCGCCTCCCACGCCGTAGCTCACCTCCAGGAGATGGATACTGCCAATAGCGTAAACAGAAAACGTAACGGGTGATTACCCCTTTTTTTCCTTACATACATACATACATACATACCTCCATACCCCTATAGGTATCCACCACCCTACCTAGAGGTACCCTTCCACGTCCGTGCCACTCGACGACCTTGACCTTACCCGGAATGTCAACTGTTGGCTGGTGGAAACCCCTCGCCGCACACATACCTATTCGGGGGACATGGCACCGGAGCTAGGGCTAGTGGGTTGGTACCTTGTTCTTACGCAAATGAACATCTTCGCAGTTTTGCAGCGTGGTATGGTGTAGTAGAGTGTGGTGTTGTTTTCTTGTGTCATGTCATATCGGAGGAGGGGACCGGTGCCGCGAGTGTTGGGCGCCACCACCGCTCTTGCACTCTGTTGGCAACTGCCTAGGTACCTTAGATGGGCAAGACGTAGGTAAGATGAGTAGGTGGGTGGGTGGGTGAACCGGGTGATGGGCGGCGTTCCGGTGGCCTTTCTGGGTGCTTAGTGATAGAGTACAGTTTTGGGTAGGGTGACGGGTAGATATTGTATCGGCTTGTGAAAGGATGTGGTGCTGTCACTTGTATTGTTGGTTGCCTTTGGTTTGTACTTCTAGGAGGTGGGAGAGGGAAGGCAGCCTGAATGTAGCCCTCTCGGGACAGACTCGACAGGGACTACTATCAGACGATGGCGGTAAGGGACGAGTGGGATGACCATACCTACAGTTTACTCGGAAATAATGGTTTAGCGCTCCGAGGTGCTACCGCTTTTTTTCACTCGATTTGGATACCCCTAGGATAGGTATGGCGCCGGGATATCCGACAGAAGTAAGACCTAGCAGGGGCTTCGACCAACCTGTTATTGAGCTGATGCGGGTCACAAACCCGTCGCAGGTTTACTAGCGTGGTTACTTGGTTCCTTGGGAACGATCCAGTAACAGCATTGGTTGGATGGTGCTAGGCTTTGCTAGTTTTGACCTTAGCGCAGGTTGGGGGAATCCAAATCGAATGAAAAAAAAAAAACGGTATTACTATATTATTACTATTGTGAGTGGTCTCGACCACCCCGACGCAGGTAGGTACGTAGGTGATCACTATTACCCATCGGATGTCAAGTTGGCAAGGCAAGGATGGTAATGAGGAAGTATTCGAGGGAGTAGGTAGTCTTGCACTCGCAACGAAGCCTTCCGAGCCCATCCTGGGTTATACTGCTGTAGTTCCGGATGCAGAGTGGGGGTTAAAGGTGGTTGCCTACATCCTGGACAAAGTTCCAGTTTACCCCAAGGGAGTGTTGCTGTTCTGGGGTTCCTTGTGGCTCTGCTAGGGTGTCGACATTTACAGCACGAAACAACTGTGCCTCATGCTAGATTTCTAGAGTTTCTTCGCAGACCTAAGGTACTGGTAGCCCTTGATTGAAAAATGTATAACCAAATAATGATAAACACCGAGCCCTGTCTCATTGCCATGTGCGAGCCATCTCCATGGGTCATGCAAACACCGGGGGGTGAGCGGTCCAATCTCGGGAGAACGGTTGAAAGGA
This sequence comes from Neurospora cerealis, assembly GCA_009806085.1. Lineage (NCBI taxonomy): Eukaryota > Fungi > Ascomycota > Sordariomycetes > Sordariales > Sordariaceae > Neurospora > Neurospora cerealis. Next base: position 513,704 of record RAOY01000019.1, on the reverse strand, counting down.
CGGAGCTTGGAACCGAATCGGTTCAAGCCAGGGGCAGACTTGGGCGAAATAACATCAAATGCCCCGATAAACACTGTGAGTGGCACACGAGTGGCACACTTGGATAACTCGATACTGGCATAAAAGGTTGTGGTGCAGTTACTGAGTGAGTGCGATGAGGCACTGCTCCCCGAAGCGCTAGCTTGGTCGGGTAACCATAGCTTATCACCAATGCCCAACCGGAGGTGATGCTCGACGTGAACAGTTGTAGTGTTGATAATGATCTGACGGTTGCTTTAGGCTGGTAGGTTCTTACTTAGACAAGCGAATGGGCGGCAGAAACGTGAGAGCGCGGCGCAGGCGCAGCTTCGAATGAGGTTCTGGAAAGCATCATGAAGAGAGGATGAGAGAAAGAAGGTGTGATGATTGATTCATCGATTGGTCGGTGTTTTGTGAGGAGCGACCAACTGGGCGGCAAGCGCTTAGGTATCAAATTAGCGCACAGTGTAGCGGTACAGGGGCAGTAATGGTGGGCCAGTGCCCACTGTGCCAAGGGCTGTGCCGCCGCTGCCGCGTCCGGGCCCTGTAAGGCATGCCACAGGCGCGTTTGTTGCTGTGGAGAGACGCAGGGCATCCATTCCTTGTCAACAACTTCAACGCAACAACTGCGACGACGAGAATCTCGTGGGCTCGGGTTTTCAGCCTCTCCTATCAGACACCAGGCATCAACACCCCGGACGTCAAAACTAACTGCCAGTGGATACTTGCTTCGTGGCTTGGGGGGCTGACCCAAATGTGACGACCTTCAGCACCAACGACGAGAACAACGACGAGAACAACGATAACTTCACTTCAACTTTGAGCACCTCGGTCAACTCCGATTTGTGCCCTGCAGACGATCTTGGAAGCAAGCGCCGGACGGGTCGTGCATATGCACTACAAGTCAAACAGCTAGGACATTCTGGACTAGACCAGTCACCAGTCATCCCGCTCAAATCCGCATCGCGTCTCCTCCGCCACATAGGCTTCAAGATACAGATACTCCGTCCAACGATGCCAGCCGCAGTCGCCTCACATTGGCAGGACCGCCGTCGACGTGTTTTCCAGTCTGTCTTCCAAACAGACCTGTCACCACCCACACCACAGGCTGTACCGCTTCCATCAGCAAATCTTAGCTTCAGCCAAGGGCTCCAATATCACTCTGGCACAGGACCAACAGTGACTTCCGGCTCATTCTATGACGAGGATACACAGGAGAATACCCAGCCCGCTTTCTACAACCAACCCGACCAAGGTCTCTTAGCTTCACACACCCCCTCCAACTCATTTCATAGCACCGTTACCGCCGCCTCACATCCTTCACAACTCCTCTTCGCTGCTCCAGACATAGGGAGTGGTGATCAGGTTGCATATGACAGTGCCTGGCGTCTCGTAACCGCTCGAATTACTCTCCCAGCCTCCGTCACATCTCCAACATCGTCAGGTAATCTGCCACCGGACGCAGCTTTGCCCTCTGATGCCGAGTTCCGTGACGCTTTGGCCCACATCGTTCACGCCTCGACGCTACTGCCCAGAGCCCTACGGACAGACGACATTTTCTCCTGGCATACTCACCAGGTGCGAGCTCACTTTTCACAGCACGTGATACCCCTATTATCGGGCTGCTTGGATACGGGAAGCACTGGAGATGGCGACCCAGCAAGGAAAGGGAGTGATCAAGAGCGGCCCAAGAGCAGCCAATATGAGCGTCACATGGTTATCGTCATGAGCAGCATCCGCACACTTGAGGCTGCCCTAAGACTTTACTCTCACGGATTCGACCTCCTTGTAAAGGGCGTCACTCAGGCTGAGAGTGCTGCTGCCTTCGGAACGCCAGCTGTAAATGTCGAGATTCTGGCAAACCGCTTCCGGAGAGATATACATGCCCTCGTAGGGAACTCGGCCTCTCAGCAGTTAACAAAATCTCTGCGGATTGTCCTAGTCCGCCTCGTAGGCAACGTCCTTGGTATTCCATCCGAGGACGATGATGATGCGCGTAACCTCAAGTCTCGGGGGCCAGCTCCCCCTACCGATGATGACTTCCAAGCATTGGCAGCGAGACAACGCCTCCACGAGCTTGTTGAACAGCTACACAACGTGGGTCTTGCCGGTGAGCGCTTCCAGGTCTTGTTCGCCGAAGTAATGGACTGGATGATGTCGGCTTTTGTGTGCGGAGCATATGCTGGGGTATGGTCGGCGACAGACAGACGCAGCTTGTCAAGCGTTTTGAATACGGTGTCTAGGGGTACCGGTTCATCTGTCACTTCGCCTTGTATCATCTCCCTCATGGACTGGGTTGAGAACCACTTTGCCCGGTTGAGCTTCGAGGTCCTGTCCCGGATCTCTCATGACTCTGTGTCGCCGGTCACGCTCTCTGATCTCAAGACATACCAGTCCCTTGCCCTTGGTCGTTTGTCGACGCTTCGCATTGCTGAGCTCTTCGATATTGTTCTGGCGTGGCCGGATTCACGAGGAGCGCTTGATGACCTGCGCGCAACCATCACCACCTCCGCCAGGAGGCTGCAACTAACATCACACTTTACCCAGGCTTTGAAAACACGTCTGTTGCACCCTGGGTGCAGTACACTCGAAATTCTCCAGACCTACATCGACATTATTCACACCTTTCACGCTCTCGATCACAGCAAGGTCCTTCTAGGACACGTTGAACCATCCCTAAAACTTTACCTGTGGCAGCGTGAAGATGCAGTACGCATCGTGGTGACAGGTCTGCTGGCCAGCCCGGAGGAAGTCCGTGCCGCAAGAAAGGTCAAGGAAATTAGCAAGCAACAGGCGGAACAGAAGAAAGCTGGGAAGAGGCCAGAAGCCGGTACACGACGCGGTGCCGGTAAAGGGCCAGTCGTGACACCTACCACGACAGGACGATCGAGCAGAACCCCCACTACAACAAGGCAAAGAGATGACCTACACGAATCCAGCACGAAAACGACCGGCGCAACCCCGATCAAGAGCAGGTCTACCGGTACTGGCAAGCTCGTAGAACTTGCTCTCCTCCTGAACGATCCGACCAAAACCCGCCATACCCTCGTCGAAGATGAAGAGCTCGACTGGAACGACATGAACTGGGTTCCAGACCCGGTCGATGCTGGTGCCAACTACAAGCGGCCCAAGAGTGAAGACGTTATCGGCACGCTCATTTCGGCGCTCGGCAGCGAAGATGTCTTCATCAAGGAGTTTGCCTCCATCGTCGCCGAGCGCTTGCTGAGCCTCAGTGACCCAGCTCGCTTCGACCAAGAGCTAAGGGTGCTCGACCTCCTGAAGCGGCGGTTCGGCGAGGCGGCCCTCCAGAACTGCGATGTCATGATCAAGGACATCGAAGACTCGCGACGCCTCGACGTCGCCATTCGCCGAGCCTGGGATGAGCAGCGGACATTGACGGCAGCAACGTCGGTGATGATGTCAGGACACTTCCTCCGATCGGCCGACAAGCGGAAGAAGGCAGCGCTCCAGCGCCAGCAACAAGAGGAACCGACGCAATACCACGCCCGCATCCTCTCACGCCTCTTCTGGCCCGCTCTCGACCGCGAACACTTCCTCCTTCCCGACCCTATCATCGAAGAGCAGAAGCGCTACGAACAGGGCTACGAGCACCTCAAGTCGAACCGCAAGCTCACTTGGCTCAACCAACTCGGTACCGTCCGCGTCGAGCTGGAGCTCTGCGACCGTACAGTCACCGTCGATTGCACCACCCCACAAGCAACCGTCATCTACGCCTTCAACGACTCGGATGACTTCGACGACGGCACTAGAATCGAAATCGACAGTAAACCCCCCGCTCGCCGCACGGTAGACGAGCTCTACACCACCCTCCAAATGGACGAAGACCTCATCACCTCTTGCCTCGAATACTGGGTATCCAAAAACGTCCTCCGACGTCTCCGCTTCCCAGCCGCAGCTCCTCGAGGATCCCACACCTACGTCGTAATCGAAAGCCTCAGCGACCCTATCGTCGACGATTCACCCACTAAGGACGACGACCCCTTCGGCAACCCAACCACTTCTGTAACCTCCCAAGAAGGAGCACAACCGGCAGAAGGCCCCGAAGAAGAAAGCAACAAGCCAGCCATGGACCCCAAGGAACAAGAGCGCCGCACCATGTACTGGCAGTATATCAAGGGCATGCTGACGAACGCGAGCGCGTCGATGCCGCTGGCGCAGATGGCGATGATGATGAAGATGCTAATTGCGGACGGGTTCCCGTGGACCAATGAGGAGCTGGGGGAGTTTTTGGCGGAGAAGATTGCGGAGGGGGAGATGGAGGTTGTTAGTGGGGGGAAGTATCGGTTGGTTAAGAAGTGAGAAGTCAAAAGCTAGGGTGGATTAGTATGATACGTTAAAGGAATGAAGGAAAAGAATGCTCAACTGGAAGAGGGTGGTTGGTTTTCTGGCGAAGGTTTACAGTAGGGGAGGGGTGTAATTGCTATTACTTTACTAAAGAAACTTACGATATCACTTCAATATGGTCATACAATGACGTTAGTAGCAGACTGGCAAGACTGGTTAAAGGCTGACAAAATCATCATTGAGTCTTCCCGGGAGATCGCCTGTCTGTGCTTCTGGTTCACATCAAGGCTTACAGCTGTTAAAAGCCCATTCTCGCCAGTGTTGCGTTGATAAACAGTTAGTTGTTTGACTTTGCTAGACGAGAATGGACTATATACTAAGAGGCTGGCTTGCTGACTGACTGGCCAATGGACTCCAAACCCCTGAAACTGATTCAAGTTACGACAGATGATGCCCAAAAATCAAGTAATCCAAAACAACTATACGAGTAGAAAGACGCCTCTGCTAGAACAGAGCTCGGTCTATATCCTCGGCCTAGGACTCTTCTCCTCCACATCCTGGCACAACTTCCACGCAAACCTCGCCATCGGATCCCTCGCATCGCCATACCTCTTCGCCTGCGCACTGCTTGCCTGCCTGCTTGCCACGCGCGCCGCAATGCCCTGGCAGATGGCCGACAGCCGGAAGATGTTGAAGGCCTGTGCCCACGCGAGCTCGCGCCGGCGCTCGAGCTCCTCGGCGGGTGACGCCTGTCGGTGCAGCGAGATTTCGAAGGTTGACCGCCCCACGGGGCTGGTCACGTTGAAGTAGAGCTCGGTGATCTCGTCGACGGGCGGGAGGCCGCGCGTGGCGCGCGGGAGAAAACCAGGGTGCACGTTGACGGATTGGCGAGGGTCGAGGCGGGCGGTGTAGAAGGGCGTGAGGAGGTTGGAGAGGTCGGAGAGGGGGTGGCCGATTGTGGACATTTCCCAGCTGGTTTGGTAGAGTGTTAGTTTATATCTGGGTAGAGGATGATGGGTGATGATGGGAAGGGGAGGGCGGCTCACTCTAGAATACCAATCACCCTCGGCTCCGTCTTGTGGAAGACGAGGTTGTCGATCTTGAAGTCGCCATGAATCAAGGTCGCCCTGTCGGCCGGCTGCTGCCTCACATCGGCAAAGTACTGCATCATCTCCTCGAAGAAGGGCAACTGGCCGACAGCTTCGCCCGAATCGACATCCTCGACCTTGGCCTGCGCGGTGCAGATGGTCTTCCAGGTGGACACCTGACGGCTGTAGAAGCCATAAGGCTTGCCGAACTCTTCCAGACCGACGCTCTTGGGATCGATGCGATGCAACTTGGCTAGGACGCGGACAGCATCGCTCCAGATGGCGCGGCGCTGGTCGGGAAGCACGTTGGGTATTATAGGATCCTCGAAGATGCGGCCGTCGAGGAAGGCCATGATGTAGAAGGGGGTGCCGATGACGGTCTCATCCTCGCACAGGCAGTAGGTCCTGGGCACGGGCACGTCGGTGTCGGAGAGGGCAGTCAGGATGCGGTACTCGCGCTCGACCTTGTGGGCGGTCTTGGAGACCAGCTTTCCTGGGGGCTTCTTGCGGAGGACATATTTCCTGCCGTCGGCGGCAGTCAATTGGTACGTCGGGTTGGATTGACCAAAGCCGAACTGTAGTGAAGAGACGGGAAAGATTTATTAGATGGTGGTCAGCAGCGCAGTCGGAATGGACGGACACCCACCTGCTTGATATCCAGCGGCGCCTCGATATCAGGCACCTTCTGGGCCAGCCATGACTCGAGAGCCCTGACGTCGATGGGATGACGAACCCGTCCCGCCATGATGGCTCAATGTTGATGTAGCTACCGTAAGGGATTCTCAATGGAGTTAATGTGATCTAGTCGAGAGTAACACAAGTGCTAACAATTATGGATCTCTGCGGTAAGGCCTCTTGACCAGGAAGCTGGGATTCGTTCGGGGTGGTGTTGCGCAGGTGGGTTCACGGTGTATAAGTACTGAAACAGATTGTTGTTGTCGTTGCTGTAACAGTTGGCGCTAATGTCTCGACAGGGCACCGTGACTGGGAATAGAAGCGGGGACTCTGGGGAAGTTGACTTTCGCCTGGTTGCTGGGCTGCTGCTGAAGAATGCTCGCCCCGATGCGATAGGTGCACGATTCAAGACACCGCCTATTCGATGAAGATGCCCCAATGAGAAATAATGTCAGTCCTACTCCTACCACCGAATTGAAGCCTGAAGATTTTTCCAAAACTAATATCCAAAACGAGCCCTCATAAAGTGTACCGAAGTCTTTGATGAGAAATCATCGACGCTAGAACAGGCGCGATACAACGATGGAGGTTGGATGGTGTGGGCGGGCCCGAATTCCGGGGAAGCAAAGGGCTGTGGGCTGGGGGGAAAGAGCCGAGGTTCCTCTTTTCAGCTCTCTGCCGGCGATTCCCTTCAGGGCCCCCTCGGGCCCCTCAGCGGGAAATGCCGAGAGCTGTGGGCGGGATTGGCGGCATAGTCGGGGCCTCGTCCCAAGTCCGCTACAAGTCCGGTCGGCGCGGCTCAAGTTATCCACTACCAAGATCAAAAGGTTCACGGAGCCGATCGTAGCTTTCGCCAAACAAACAACCACGGTTCAGAAGAGTTCGGATCACACCCGACGTACAGCAAAGTGGAAAACTCACGAAATCCCAGTGCTCCCATCGCCGCTCTTCATCTTGTGTCCCTCTACTTTAAGTTTGGCCACCCACCATGTTTCTGAAGTGTTGCACAACCCATATTGAGCCATGTCGCTCACGACTCACAATCTTATCATTCCGCTGACGAGGACGTGCACTCCACGGATTTCACGATGCAGCGTATGCTTACGGCCTTGGATTGCCCCGTTCGTCCATACCGCAACGGGACTCGGTCCCCTTGCAGCCTCGTCCTATTCCTTCCTAGCTTGGACGTGGCATGATAGACCTCATGAAAAACAAAGTTCAAGATAAGGCTCGGACCGTGGAGAAGTTGCGTCTTCCTCTGCCCAGCTTACGGAGAGTGAATCCAAAGTGTTGGGCTAATCGAGCTTCTTTCATCCTCTCCCAAGCGATAGAGCACGCCAACAATCTCGATGCCGAAGACCTCACTCCCTTAGCCACCTGGCGTCACTTCACAGGGAGTACGACCATTGGGGACAGTGACTGTATGGCAACAGCTGAATACTGCCCGGCGCGTGCATTCACTGCTCTCACTCTCCCTTTTCCGCTCCCATCTGACCCGGCCGGCACTTTCTATGTTGTCCGTCGCCTTGCCTTCACAATCACTTCGCACGACCAAGGCTTCTCTGGCGAGCCGGATTTTCTCAAAGGAACTTACGATGGATCCCATACCTTCTTCGACGCTTGCATTATTCAGCCAAGCGGTCACGAGCGCGTTCGCCGCAGAATCGTTCAGCACAACTTGCACGCCAAGTGGGACTACACCACTCACCATATTGCTTGGGATCATCGGGTTCAACAAGAGAAGCCCAAACAGATCGAGGATTCAGTCAAACCTGGGAAGAGTGGTTACGCGCAATCGAAGGCGGAGATGATGTTCGCTTGGTGCCCAGGGCCAACTGGCCTTGCTGGACTAATTACGTTCAAGCAGCCTCTATCGATATCTGGGTTGAGGTGGTGATCCCAGAAACTAGCCTGGGATATTCTTTGCCAACAAGAGACTTCTCCAGTTGGAATGACTACCTCATGTATCGCAAGCTCGATACACTCAACAGGGAGATTCGACTGGTCGAGCTAGAGCCATCCGAATATGATACAGACCCTATCAGTTTCGTCCTGAGATACACCCCGTTGGCAGACAAGGAAGGTCGACTCAAGTTCAGCGCCCTCTCGTATTGCTGGGGTAATGCCGAAGACCCTCAAACAATTATAATTCGCGATGGAAAAGACAGGATGAATATCCTTGCTCTGATCTCATGTGTTAAAACAACTGATTGAGGTAAGTGAGTGAATGTTTAGGAGAAAAGTGAGGTGCGTGATCGCTGGTGCAATCATAAGTGGGAGGTGAGAAGGATATGATGTCTGCTGTGTTCTTTCCCCAGCACAGCGGAAGAATTATTGGCCTTCACGGGCCCGCAATCATCACATTCGTGTGGTATCTCAAAACGCCCGGTTACGGACCAGTAAATATGTACTCGAGGCCAAGAAGAAATGTATATCGGTATGCCCTCTGATACCCTCACGAATCCCGAGTGAGTGTCCTCGGCTTCGCTCTGCGACTTCTCCACCGTTGGGACTCAGCGTGCCCCGGCGTCACAACAAGCTTTGCGGCCATGACAACAAACACGAAAAATCAATCCACGGGCTGGAGTAGAAAAAAAACAATGAAAGAACGCCGTGGGTGAATCTGTTGTTAGCCTCCGTTGAGATCGGGACCAAGTGCAGATGCTGGTGGTTGTCGCTTACCGCCATTCTGAGATGTACCATCGCGAGGAAGTGGGAGGATGGTATCCAGTTTGTCCAGATGACACCTCGCCTTCACCTTTAGGAGTCTGCGGCAAAACCGGGGCAGGATTAACAGATTTGATTAGACTGAGCGAACACTGTCCCTGAAGAGGCATTTATCGTGGGGTTTTTAATCATTGTCTTGATATTACTACCCGCTAACAAAAAGCCTTCATATGGACTAACTAACATACACACTAACAACTTGCGAGACTGCCGTGTATCAAACGAACCAACTTCCAAGAATGACGGCTTAATTGTTCCGGACGGTCAAGAAAACGGGCGTTAATGATAGTCGTCAATGTATGTCTGGTCTATTCCTACGTTCACTGCGCTGTTCCTCGTTTCCTCAAATCTCACCTGTCCTTTTTCCATCGAGCATGAATCCCTCCCTCCAGAACAATTTGTCTCCAAACACTCCTCCATATGGATCTGACTCGCATCCTCTCATTCCACGTACCTTCTCCTCCTCCTGCTCTGATGTTCATCGTGCTCTGCCTTTGCGCCGAGAAAGCCAAATAAACCGGCCCTCCTGCCACCTGCGCTACGTCACGTCGTCTACCCTGCCAGTGATTTCTGCGTCCGCATCGCCGCCTCTCCTCAAAGAGATAGGTAGAATCTGTCCGCATCTTGTGCTGTGAATCGAGTGATGTGCGTTACCACTCGATGAAGGATCATGAGCTGTGTACCATCCCTCTGTTGGCATACTTCCTTCGAACAAGGCAATCAATGAAAACGAGAACCGCAAACCAGAACGCCTTATGCAGATAATGAATACCGAAACCCACCCGCGCTTGCTCCCGTGTCCTGAACTCCAAACGCTTTTTGATGACCACAGAAGAAAAAGAAATGATCAATGCGTAATGCGAAGGAAAGAAAAAGAAGTCTAAACGAACATGACGTGAAAATGAAAGTGAAGAAGCCGGAAGTTAGAAAAGTAGCCTCCATCCGTTGAGAACTAACCTGCTCTTACGGCTGTGACTGGCGACGCTTGCGCCTTCTCTGAAGCAATGAACCTGGAGAACCAGAAAGATCAAGCGGAAGGGGTTGTTGAGAAGAAGAAGGCGGTTGCTGAGAAGAAGGAGGCAGTTGCGGAGAAGAACTGAAGTCAACAAAGCGGGCAGCATTGCTGTCAAGAAGGGTAATGTTGCCGTCAGGTACGGATGTGGCCAGATGATCATGAGCTTCGGAGGGCTGCTCTTGTGCGAAAGGCTGACTATTACCTCCAGAGACCGAGTGCCGCGACCCTTGGGGAAAATGTCCTTCAGGACGTCCAGAAACGATGGCCTCCATTCTCCGAGCCAAAACTTCATTGGGATTATTTGGTGAAGCCTGAGCATCCTGTCCAGAAACGGTGCGCTGCCCTTGTGGCCAAATTCCAGCAAGATATGCAGCAGCGAGGGTCTGGTTTATTGACCGAGCAAGACGCCTATCGTCCCCCTCTCGTAAAGTCTGAGTAAGTTGTCTAGCAGCAGAGAGCCGCTCTCGTGGGGAAGGCTGAGCAGTACGTCTAGCCCCAGTGTTGGCCGACTGGTTCGAGGAAGCATGGTGCCCGTGCCCCTATTCAGGCCATTGTCTACCAGAACCAGGAGGGGGAAAAGTAGAAGAACCAGGGAAAGGGTTTTCGCCGGGATACGTCGACGCAAGAGGCTGATCACGCTGTTCAAGAACGGGCGGCTGCCCTTGTGCGGGACCCCTCGTGCCGGGGACCTGATCAGGGAAAGCAGGGTCGCGATTTAAAGGTTCAAAGGCAAAAGATGCTTCCCCATGATGCATCCATGGAGGTGCTGGTTCGGATGTGTATGACGCCGCCGGTGGTTGTTGGGGAATAGAGGACATCTGGCTCGTGTTGGCACTTCTGTAGGGATTGTCGCCGTCAGAGGCAGGCTGAGTCGCGAAGAAGGTTGTCAGTAGTCCAACTCCCAACTTTTCACAGGAGAGCAGATACAGAATATGCCAACGAGGGCGGAATGAGACTGACCCGTTCACGCGGTGGGCGTTGACTGCTTTGTGCAGAAGGTCCCGATGATGACTGTCGCTGGTGCAAGGTACCGTGTCTGGGCCCCCGTCTCATGTTGCCTGTATTTTCCGAAGGAGGCGATCGCCGACCTCCTGCTTGCCATGCCCTGGTGCCACTATACCTCTCAAGTTGGGCCATTTGACGAAAAAACTCCTGCTGCCTGCAAACATGTCAGAGCAAGAAGTTGAAAGGCTGGAGGGCAAAACTTACGCTCTATTCCCATGGCGCCTGAAGTGCCCACTATCCAAAAACTCTCTGATAGACTGGGCATTAGCCTGAGTGTATACTTGCTGTGTAGGAAGCTCAGATCGACAGTAAGGGCAGCTGTTCGAATCCTGAAACCACTTTTTGATGCAATGTTCGCCGAATATGTGTTTGCAAATGGGAATCCGTAATGGTTGCTCTGTAATGCCCTCCGGGCTCACGGTACCGTAATCGTTGTAGCAAATGTCGCAGGCTAATAAGTTAGACTCGATGATTTCTGCGACACAAAGATAATATGGCAACTTACTCCGATCTGTTTCAGGCAAGTCTGCAACATCCACAGGTTCAAGACTTTCTATCGCCTTTCTAGACGCCACCTTCTTTATACTTTGTCCGCGCGCCACCTGCCGTGCCCTGAGAATTTGGGCTGCTCTTTCTTCATCGACTAGTCGGCGCCCCGGTATCTCGTCTGGAAAATCCGGATCGTCATCACTAAAGCTGTCTGAGCGATGAAGAGTTCGCGCCAAGAGTCGCATCTCGGGGTAGGCAGGACCACGGGAGAACGAAGTCGACTGTCCAAGGGGGGGTCCCGTATTGGACGCGGACACCGAAGTGGGAGCAGATGCAGAGGTGATGGCGGAGCTAGTGCGGGACTGATTATCAGGAAGTGGTACAGCTGTATTCGTCAACCCGGAGCCTGATCGTTGGCGAGACGGTCGGTGAGCGCTCGATGACGAAGCCTGGGGGCCCTGGGGGTTCGGGGGACCCTGAGGAAGCTGGAGGGCATGGGACAGGTCATTGCCGCTTTCGGTTGGAATCGACATGCCTGACGAACGATATGGAGCGAGCCTCGAGCGAGGATCGGGGGCGGGAAGCCTGATGTGACTACCTGTCGACGAGGTCATAGTAGCTGGGGGTGCAGGTTGGCTAGATTGATGCGAAGGCTGGCGACGATGACCAGGCGGGGGCCCATTCGTGTAATGCTGGTTGGAGTTGTTGACACCGGTTGCGTGGCCTGTGTGACGAGAACCCCAATGGCCTGGATCTGGCAGTACCTGGCCGAGAGGATTGTTGTTACTGAGGGCGGGGTGATTATGCGAGCTTGAAAACATGTCGAGGTAGCCTGCTTCTATGGGCGAGAGACCGGGTGGTGGCCCTGGCGGGAACGCAGAACGGCTCTGTCCCTGTTGAGGCGTCCAGCCAGCCTGTATCGGTCCCGAGTCTGAGCCACCAACCCGCGGGGTACCGGTTGCAGCAGTTGCAGCAGATGAGCCACCCAAGCCACCCGAGCCACCTTGAGGTTCTGTGTTGCCCATAAGCGTGTCTGCATCTGCACTGGAGTTCAAGACGGGGTTCGCAGCTGGTCGCGCCCCCGGCCCTCTACTCGTATTTCCTGAAGAACCACCATTCATGCCGTACAGCTCTGGCATGGAACCCGGTGTAAGAAAGTAGGGAACCGAAGGCTGTCCTTGGAAAGCTAGAGAAGGGAGAGGCCAAGATGCCGCCGTGGACTGTGCTGGGAACCACGTGTTGGTACCGGTACCGGAGCCCGAGGTGACCGTGTTTCCGGCACTGACACTCGTGGCACTGACGCCCGTGGTCGGAGCGGTGGCGTTGCCATTATTGGCATTGTTATTGTGGTTGCCATTGCCTCCGTATTGATGAGCATGGCCAGTGGATGGATGGCCGTCTTGCCGATTTCCGCCCTGGTTGTTCATGCTGTTGCTGGCGTTTCCACTATTGCCCTGGCCAGACTCTTGACTAGTTCTGCCTTGGTTGTTCATGATGTTGTTGCTATTGCTGGCAGCGTGAACAGGATCGTACCCTCGATTCGCCGAGTGGGACGTAGGCGGAGAAGGGTCTGAGGGATGTCTGGGAAATGGTGGCGGCGTAGGCCCATGTGATCCTGGAATCTGCTGGATCTGAATGGGAGGGAGAAAATAATAGTTTTGATGATGTGGAAGCGGGAGAGAGTTGTCGGAATAACCCGAGTGAAGGAAGAATGAGTGGTGTAATGTTGACGCAGGCGGTAGTAGTGGCGGCGGATGAGGAAGGGTCGACTGTTGATGGTGGTTGGATGTTGCTGTTGACTGCCCGTGGTTCGGTTGTGATCCTCCAGCTCCTCCAGCTCCTTCTGTTGTCCCAACAAGACTTCCACCTCCAGAACCTCCCGTTTGTGTTCCACTTGCTGCGCCTTCCATCAATCCACTTCTGTATGGGCAACGACTTTGCCCACGGACCTGCGGACCATTTACCCACCAGCCGGGAAGCGGGACAGGATGGACAGAGGCCTGCATCGTGTAATCCATTTCGTCCATAGTCGCACGCTGACTCTGGGAGCAGCTCGGAGAGAATGGTTACAGCAAACGAGCTTGGAAAGGCTAGATCGAGCCCGACGAATTCACAACGGACTGCTGCAGACAGCGTCAAACATAGACCTTGCTCTTCTCAAAGGCCCCTCTGAGGGTCTTCCGGTATCTGCTTCAAACCGGCCAGAAGTGTTCGGCGGGATAAGGTATCAGATAAAAGTATCGAGGTCTTTGTTTCGTGTGGTGTTTGCCCTTCACGGTCCCAAGTGGCATAGGCAGAAAGTCGAAAGACTGTTGACCAGTGGAGTGAAAACGAGGCACCTCTAGATCGAATTGTAGCCAAAGTGTATTCGCCCAAGTCGCATGTGAGGGTGAAATCGTCGTATCGCGACGGGGTGGCAAGTCTTGCAACAATCAGCAGAGGTTCGCCCAGGACTAAATGTTGGTTCGGAAGCATGGGTATGCACAGGATATTTATTGATCGGTCTGCAGTATAAGCTCAACTTTGCCCATCGCAGCCAGGTTCGTTACGAGTGAATGGCGAACACTTGAATCCTCGACGTGGTTGGAAAAGCTCACAATTGTCGCAGTGCACCGAGATGAAGAGAGACTTCCGCTGAGTCCGCAAATATGCGAAATTGCAGGCCAGCCTTCTTGACCTTTCACGATTGCTTTGCCGGCTCGACTGAGATGGCCCCTTCTAAACCCGTCTCTTATCACACCCAGTTGTCCTGGGCCGTACGATGAAAGGGATGTTCTTTACCGCCGTTTTGATAACCCTTTCATCCAAGGTAGGCGGCCGGACCAAAGAAGGACAAACCGCCGTGCGTTTGAGGGGAACCGGATTCGGCGGGTAGAGGTAGACTTGGGTGCCCTTAGAGCTGAGGCTGTTTAATTGTTGTCGGGTTCGAGTAGGCCGGAGCAGACGAGCAGGTGTAGGGGTGGGGCGGCGGGCATCAAGCCGCGGATAGGAAAGGGAAACGGAGAGAGATCGAAAGGAAACAAGCACAAGGCCGCGAGTGATGTGGGAATGCTGTTGGTTTTGTATCAGCCATATGAAAAAAGCCAGGGAGAGGCGGGACCGGGGCGGAGGTGGGCAGAGCAATGGGACGCCTTGTCACAGCGTCACAAGAGCAACAAATTCCCGTAAAATCATGTCATCAATTCGTTTTTGGAACACTGGCAGCATGAAGCGGAAGCGGACGGGAGTGGCAGCAGTTACATGGATGTAGGTAGGCTACTGGCTACCTATCTCTAACTGCCTCCACGAATACGCGTCCACTCATTGAGCATGGCAGAGGCAGCTGGAACTCTGGAAGCGAAGGCCTTTAAGTTCCGAGTCCGAGCCTTGATAAAGGGCGACGGTAGGTTGATGCCAGGGTTGGTGATACAGTCCAGTTAACCAAGCCAACCCAACCACTTCACCAATTCAGCCCTTGCAACGCCCACGTAGAGTTATCTCTCGCGGTATTGGAACTCGTGATGAGAGGGACGCATTTGAAGGCAGTATATAACTTTTAGCTGTCCTCGCGAGGGATCTTCCGAATCGTTTGTACTCCAGTATTTTATGTCTTTGTTGCTGGCTTCCAACCCCAATTTCAACCTCAGAGTACATGGGTCTTTGTGGTCAACCTCCTCGGGCATTCTTGCAACGGGGAATGTGGTGTTGGAACTTGGCGGCGGGGTCGGTTCAAGCAGTGGACCTGGACAGTGAATCGGTCTGTGATGAGTAGGAGTCTGAGAACGTCAAGCGTATCAATGCCCCCAACCAGGTCACTGCGCTTCTTCTCATTTTCGACATTTCAATCATTCCACCGTTGCCTTGCTGTGTTCAGAGATTCTTGCAGGTTGGTACCTATTCCGTGTTCTCAGTTTGTTATTAACTTGCTTTCGGGTGAGGACCACTTATGGTTCACTTCACTGCATGTCGTGGTACCACCTAATTGATGCCTCAAGTTAAGCCATGGCGCTGGAAACTCGTCTCACTGAGCTGCTGACTGGGAGATGCGACAGGCAAGACAGTGTTTCCGGCGACCGAGCGCAAGCCATCGGCCATCTTCCTTTGTCCTTTGTCATTCACCACGATGAGCGAGCAAATTTTGTATCACCACCAACGCACTGCGCGCGCACCAGCAGATGTAGAGGTGAATATGAGCTATTCCTGCCATTTCTGTAACAGGTGGTGGAAGGCAGGGAAACCAGGGCAGGCAATGGCCCGGGTGTTCATCGGTGTTGCACTCAGCAGCGAGGCAGCGCATCGCAGGAGCCCCGCCAAGATAGCGCTTCGGACCCGGCCAGACCGCTCCCCGATATAAATACTCCCCGCCTCTCGTTGTCCTCCTCTCCTCCGACTGCAAGCAACTTCGGCAGCTTCGCCTTGTGATTTACGTTCGAGTCCCCGAAACACTCGTATCATGGGGCAAGTTCCGATCACCGATTACCGTATCTTTGCAGCTTCCCCAACACTTTATTTCGGCGCTGCCTCTGACCCACCTCGGTTGCCCGGTGACCCGGCTATCGGTATTTGTCGCAAGCAGCACTTTTAACCGTCAACGCCTCTGCTCAACCATCAGTACATCTGAAAAGCACACAAGCCTGCCATCGTTTAGCGCGGCCCCCAAGCGTTGCTTGTTGTTGGTGGCACCACTAATATGGTCATGAAAATGTGCGCCGGGATGAACAAGCGAGAGGCGCATCAGGAGACGCAAAGAAAAGCACTCGGCCTGCCCGGCCTGTTGCTGCTCACTCGCAGTCTCGCACACCCCCTACCTCTGGACCTGGAGCTTATGATCCGTCTCACAGCAGCAAATAACAGCATACACTCGGGGCAAACCAAGTCTTGGAACTTGTAGCGAAGGGGAAGCGAGTAACCGTGCCATGTCATGAACCATGTGGCCTAAAATCGGGCAGCACCATGATAACGAAACCTGCGTTGCAACCAGCAAGGAGTTTCATGCGGAAATGTAGTGGGGCGATAACTCGACTCACAAACTAAGTCCGTCAAAAGGTTGGTCGGTGTGTTGGGTGAAGATCGTTGCCATGGAGTTTCCTGTACCGGAAATTCTGGCAGCGTGACCAAGATCTCCGGCTCCGAGAACGCGCTGCGTTGTTCAACCGCGAAGCAGTGACTGATCATTAGAGCCATGCGGCCTTCGGAAAAAGTGCCCGTTACTCATCATCAGACCCTCTAGATTTCACCACAGAGAGATCGTTGATCCCTGAAACAAGTCCACGCAAGTCCTGGAACGAACAGACACAGACCTCCAGGCCTAACAGCCCCGCCGTGCCATCCATACCTACCTACCCTGTCGCTGAAGCACTTATCCATTGGCTCAGCGTGAATAGCTTCTCGAGTCCCCGAAAGCTGATTTGTCCAACAGCACCGCAATCTTGGGGTTGATCGTCTTCACTAGCTCGCCGAATCGCCAGTATGAGCGACGATGATGAAATATCTATCGTTGTCGTTGGCAATGTCCAGACAAGATGTCTATCTCGGAGGTTGTGAGATTGATCACTAGGTAACGATATTTGCGCTCGATACATTTCAAATTTTGAAGAGTCCAAATTGGCCGCCTTCTGATTACACGAAGAGGAGTGACTAACCTGGCATGATCCGACGACCCTTTTACGATTCTTGTTTCTCTTTAAAGAAAAGTCGGCGGTATATGTAGAGCTTTGTCGATGTCGAACGGAAACTGGCTGGGACCTGAAGCCCTGCAATGAGAAGCGAATCGAGGCCATTAGGAAACCCAAATTGGGTAGGCCCTGCAGGTTATGACCAATCAGATGTAAGACAAGGCCAACTGAACACCTCTCTCTCCCCTCCTCAAAGTTCAAACATATCCTCTTTGCATCTGGGCTTTTCGATTTTCAGTTTCTCCTTGTTGATTCTCTCGCGTGGTTGGCCGCATGAGGTTTCTTGGGACACTCCAATTACTTCTGCATCTGGCACGACACCGAAAAGCATTTCCCAGCCCCTCCGTGACCACCAAATGCCTCTCCATCTGGACAAACTGTCGGGTTGCCATGTTTCCGACATTGCTCGTGCCAAGTGGTCAGCAAAAGGAAAAGGACACCCTGCTTTGCCCCCAATCTCTACTCTAACACTCTTAACCGCACCTCACCCTTGCAGTGAAGAGCGCAGAGCGGAATCGTTGTTCACCAAGTGGAGCAAGGTAAACCGAGGTGATGAAAGGGAGCGCTTTAGTGATCAAGCAACACTGCAAACATTCACGTTTTTTCTTGGCCTGACACTTCTTGCCTGAGGCGATAGGTGAAAACAAGGTCAACTGTCAAAGGGCAAGAGATTTATTTTAGAAACAAGGATATCTTTCTCCCGCGTGAGCTGTCAGTCCCCAGATCAAGAGGACCTGTCGTCCGTGATCAAGCTCTACTTGTCAGATACCAGTCCGATAACCCTCCCAAGCGTATTCACCCTGCCTCCTGTGGTGTACATAGTAATGCCCACAAAACATTACTGTTCACCCGCAACACGCTAGGTGCCCGACTGCTCAACCTTGTCCGCCCGATCCGACCACGCCGGCCGACTTACAACGGGCAAAAAGTGGGTCCCCACTTCCGAATGTCGGGTGCGGGTTCGGGCACCGGCACCATCGGAGCGGATCCAGTTGGCGTTGTGATCGGGCATCCATCCCTTTCCGTCAGAGGCAGAAGTTACAATCACAACTGCCTAACCAAACTAACAACAGAAAATGTGATATATGAGTTTCAGACTGAGTCTCACCGTCGTAAGGTAGCTATCCCATGCATACCGGTACTGTCCTAGAGGTAATTGCGGAAACCTGTAACCTGTGCTCCGTTTCAACTCTCATCAGCAACCAACTGTCTGCTGGAGTCCACCATAGACGGCGAGACGGCGAGATGGCTGAAAGGTCAAGGAAGGAGAAGGACGGATTGTAAAGTTGGTGGTCACCGAATGTTGACCATTGTTTTTGCTTCAAACGGCACCTCTAGACTTAAGCGGGATGTTGTCTCGGCTGTTGGTGTTGGCTAACCTCGAGTTGCGTGCTGTTGGCTTCACCTTCCTTCCAGTCCCAACGGCCCCGACCCCGGCCCGTCCAGCCCGTCTCGATGTTTGTCGTCCGCGCCGTACAGTTGCCAGGCGTCCTTCATGCTTGCGGAAGAGATGACTCAAAACATCTGTTGCCGCTAGCATCCCTTCATAGTCACCTCATGCAAACCCATCATCAAGGAAGAGAAGAAAAAGACGTTGTCTGATCAAACAGGTAAGCGCAGTGTGCCTGCCGCGCATCTGCTTCGAACTTGCGAGAACTTGGAATCGTGGTTCGCACTCAATTGCGCGCCTGAATTTGGAGTCGTGAGCAAAGCGAGAATGGGATGTTGGTGGACCGTGCTCATCACTGCGCAGTTGGTGCGCCCGCCGCCGCGACAGCGATATCGCGCGATAGCGACACCTCGCCTTCGTCCTGCTGCCCGCTGCGCCGCCAAACAATGCTGCCATTTGACTGCAACAAACTGTCGCAACAACCTCAAGACGCTGCGTCGCAAGAAAAAAAGTTGCAAAAAAATCCAGGCATCTTCCAAGCCGCAGCAGGATGTGCGCAACCAAAAAAGCGAACCAAAAAAAGTGCAAAAAGTTTGACAAAAATATGATTCGAATTCTGGATGTCCAGATGTTTGGTTCCAAAGATTAGGGTATTGGAGTATTTTGGGCCAACTCACGGTCACATCCGGTAAAAGGCAGGAGATGAGTTCGTATGAGCAGGCCCACTCCGATGAAAGTGAGGCAAAGAGCTAACCTATATACCCCCAACACATAGTAGGTGCAGCGCAGGGGAGCACCAGCAGCCAATGTCAACACCACAACCACAACAACCACGAGGTGAACGGTGCTCCTTGAGTGGCTCGTGCATCGCTTGCGTTTCATTTCGCGTTGATGATCAAGACACGACAATTGGTTTTTCGAGTTTTGAAAACTTGAGATTGATTTGATGATCAAATAGAGCGGGCACTTGAACGTGTATCCAGTTAATCCATGGCCAAAGATGGATGTTGCTCTGCAATTTACTCTCTATCATGTCTTTTGCTCTTGGACATGAAGTGAGCTCCGTGTTTTGTAACCTCACAAGATCCAAGTAACCACACGCTCTCTATTATATGCACACATATGGTCACACTCCTTAGCCTGTTCGATGAACCAGTTTTGTTTATTTCGTCTATTCTTGTCTAACATCAAGAGTAGACTCAAGATTCTTTGCATCCCAATCACATGCTCCAGAACTCGTTCTACCTTGAACCTGCCTTTGATCCATGCCTTTATTTATAAAGCCCACTGCACCCTTGAACGTCTGGTCGCGACTGACGTCCATGCCCGCCATGTGCAAACTCTCGCCCGCCCATAAGTCAATCATCCTCAATATCATCATCACTTAGCACCAAGCTCTGAATCCCACCCAGCTCCGCCACCTCCTGTCCCTGTCCACTACCATGCACCCTACTGGCAGTAGCCCGACTAAGGATCGCACCCAGCCCTCTCTTGTTCCGCCCGGGGCTCGCCGCTTCCTCCACGGGTTTATCCGTAGCCCAACTCTCAGTCACCCCAGCCTCCTCCGCTCCTACAGCTTCGTCTTCGTCCAACTCCTCTGTTGCGGGAGGTCCAATGCCATGGAAGGACACGATCTTGTCTAAATCCCGGATACGCATGGAACCGAACGAGCAGCGTCGACGGCGGGCGATGTGAGCCATGTAGGGGAGACGCTCGAGGACCATTTCTTGTCGAGCGGAGGAGCCGAGCGAGAGCAGAGGGGGCGCGGAACTACTTGACGCGGTGGTCGGTTCTTGCCTGGCTGGCTGGGGTCTTTGTGTGGTAGCCCAGTTTGTTACGCTGTTGTTGCTCGGGTTTGCTGTCGAAGATGGCCTTTGGAACACCGATGCGCCGCTGGTCAAACTCATAGTTGCGCCGCCGCTATGCGATAATGTCGTACCGTCCTCGCCCTTCAGCATCTTGGTAGCCCACATGTCCACACAACCTTCCAACTCCTCCTTGGCTCTCCAAAGCTTGAGGTAAGCCGGGTAGTACATTTTGAATGCGTCTCCTCCCCCACGACCCAACATGGGGTGTGTCTGCCGTTTCACGGGCGACGGCAAGGAGAACAGCAGGCCGCGAACGGCGACCTGGAATGCCATCTCGTCCTGCCGGAGTGTATGGCTACCTGCGTCCTTGCCGCCGTAGTTCCCACCGGCGAATGCTCCTTTTCCACCAAAGAAGATGTCCCAGGATGGACAAAGAAGGTCAGCTTCGGAGAGGTAATCGAGACATCCGTTCATGTAGTCTAGGGAAGAATTAGGGTCGAGGGGACTGCTCTCGCACGACAGGGCGTAGTTTTCGTGTAAGGCCGCAATGAAGGTCTGAGTATCAGTACCGAGCTCGTCAATTAGCGTGTCAACAGCAACTTCGGATTTCTTCGGCCTGGACAAATGTGACATGTAGTTAGGCAGCGTCTCTGCTTTTGCTTCTTCAGACCCCGGGGGGAACGGCTGCTCTGCCCTCTTGTTATATACCACTTTACCAACCGCATGGAAGATACCCAGGGTTGCCTCCCGCTGAGATATCAACTCAAGGCTTTCTTGCTCACCCTTGGTCAGCGCTGCATCCTTTGATCCTTTTTTGGTCTTCGTGAAAGCAATCTTGGATCCCCAGTCGGCGTCATCGTCGCCCTTGACACAGAGGAACTCTAGCGATGCAATTGCATTTCGGATGTCCCCAATCTCTCCAAGACGTTTGAGCACCAGTGGTCCAGGGGTCATTCGGCGGCCCGACCTTCGAGCTTCCTTCTTCACTACCAGCTCCAAAGCTTTAGCGAGGAGAGACGGCGCAATGGGGTTGAATTCGATGACACCTGTCCCAGGGTGTCGCAGAATCTCGGGACCTAGTAATCGATGTGCAGTAAAGCTGTCCGCGGAAGCAGACGTTGTGGTAAGCAGGGTCTCGGATATTACCATTACTATTGGAACAATCGAGTCCGCGGATGGTGCCTGCCCAAAGGTTGTAAGTGCTGGAGTGCTAGCCGCCAAGAACTCGAGAATTGTGTTCCTGAAGTTTGTCAAGGCGGTGGATGATCGCATGAAGGTGTTTGGAAATTCCTCAATTAGGATCAGCCTTCGGCCCTGCTTTAATGTGTTGGTGGTGGGCGCCAGTGCCGGTGGAGGTGAGTCCCCTTCGAGGTCCAGCTGGCCAAACTTCCCGCCTCTTCCCAAGAACTCTTCGAACTGCGAAGACGCAGACTGGTATCCCTGAGGAACGCCGTATGAACTTGCTGGATTTCTCCATTCAAGAACTTCGCATCGCATATCCTCGGCTAGCAGTTTCAGAGTGGTCGTTTTGCCCGTGCCAGCAGCACCCTTCAGCACTAGGAGGCGCTGCCTCATCCGGCCAGCAATAACGTCCTCCAACCATTTCCGCACATCTCCCACTTTCCTTTTGTGTACCGCCAGCTCCTCCAGGTTCGTTGGTGCAAATCGTTCGGACCACGGTCGAGAATCGTCACCGGTCGGTGTAGCTGGGGCAACCACTGGCCTAGCTGGTCTTGACGGCTTCAAGAAGCGCTGACCCGTGGTTGAGCTTAGCGTACTAGCCTGGGTACTGAACACCGAGCTCCCTTGGGAGGTGCCCTGGGAGTTGTCTTTGAAGCGCCTGTGAGCTTGCAGTCCAACCAAGCTGGATGCTGCTGTCTTGGACAGAGCAATGTCGTCATCGGACTCGCTGATGATATCCTCAAGGAAATCGCTAATATCCTTGCTACTCACGCCCGATGCTGCAGACGCTTGACTCCTTTCCACTTGCTTCGAGAAGAGAACCTTGAGGTCCCCATTCCTCCCATTTTCCTCTACTTTGAGTTTCTTCTGTGACCTCGTCCGTGATTTGATCGGGCTTGCGCTTGGGCTCCTGGGGGCAGCTTTTGGCAGTCGGTTCTGGAGGGTGGAAGACGATGTAGCTGGAGGTTGAGATCTTGCTGAAGCGCGTGTAGTTCTCGTAACGGCTCGAACGGGACTTGAAGACTCCGGTATTACTTCTAGGAGGTCGTCATCGTCTAGCTTGGCGGACTTGTTCGCGACGGGGGACGCGACGAGGAAGCGCTTCAGGGTGTTTAGATTGTTTTGACTCGTCTGCTTCTTCTTGTCTTCTTCGGCGTCAGAGTCGTCGACAATGGTCCGTTTGCGTCGCTTTGCAGCCGGCGCCATTGCAAATTTCGCAGATGCGTGCGACACGGCATTGGTCACATTGCACGGTGGGGTGTAAGAGAGCTGTTTAGAAAACGGCGGTTGTTGAAGCCGACGAAGTTCCAAACTTAAACAGAAAACCATCATGGAGACAGGGCAATCGCGATAGGCGGCACTCTGCTACCGCGAGGGGACCTAAACTGCAGGGCCCAGGCCCAAATTTCCAGCGCAAACGCATGATTTACAGGGAGAACTAAGTCAACCCTAACCCTTTTGTCATGTGAACCGCCCAGCACTCTCTCATCAACGTTAACACTCGTATGAAGCCAGAACGCCTTCTCAACCGCTGAATCAATTATTAGGGTGTTTTCATCATTAACAGTCTCATACAAGTTTTAAAGAGCATTGATAGTGTACAGAGAATGCAACACTTGGGTTAACCATCGCCGAACCCACGCCCATGGACCTCCAAACTACCACCATCCCTCGAAATCATCCGCAAACCGAACCGCAGCTGCGAGGAACCGGTCATGGACATCACCCCAAGTCCTTGCCGCCTCTCTGATTGACCGAATCGCTGTTGTGTTTGTTAGTAAAGCGATCGGAACCAAGAAGTATCAAGAAGCCAACCAACCTTTCACATAATGAGCATCCTTCGCGAATCGACCGTTCAGCGCCTTGTCCTCGACATAGTTCCAGCCCTTGCCCTTGAGGTCTTGAGGGATGTAATCCGGGTCGACCTTGGGGCGGAGCACAGCAATATAGGCTGCCAGGGTAAGGAGCCACCATTGCCTCACGAGGTTGATGTGGAACTTGACTGGCACGAAGGGGAGCAACACTCGAACGGCATGGCTCGTTGTCAATATGTGGACAAGAAAGAAGTTGTAGGAATGCGTCCCGGGTGGAACAGATGCAACCAGCAGCTCGATTGCCGCTTCCTGGGACTCGCGGAATTGCTCGACGGGGTTGGCCAGTTCCCAAGCGTTCCAGTACTCCAACACCAGTGGCTCGGCCTTCTCGAAGAGTGCGTCGACGTTCTCGAATTTGGCCTCGTCAAACAGGCCGTCAAATCGGCTGTCGTTCGCTACCTTGCTCAGGAGCTCAGAGGGCGATGTGGAGGTGAAGGAAGACTTCTTGGTGTACGATGAGTCGTCGATGTACTTGTGCAAGTAATTGTATGTTGAGGATGCCAAGCTTAGAGCTTCGATGGCAAGTTCTCTGTTATCGAACTCATAGGCATAGCCTAAGTGGATGAGAGGATGGCCAACTACATGACTTGGTCAGCGGGATGAATCATGATCTTGGAGGATGAATTTGAGTACTTACGACTGGAAATGAGTCCATTAATCAATGGCTGCTTGCCCCCAAACATGAACTCCTCAATAACCTGCTTCCAGTCATACTTGTACTTCATGACCATCATGTCCTCAAAGAAGTCAACATAGGCTCTCTGATACTGTCTGTCACCTAGGTTATCCCTCCAATCTGCCTCGGAGACCTCAGAAGGCGAGTCCTTCCACGGTTCCAACGTCTTGGACTCTTCCTCATAGATGTCATACAGCTGCGGTGCCTGGGCGCCCAGTTTATATGATGAGCAGAGGATATGTGCCATATGGTTGTCATATTGCAGGTCATGGTACAAGATGGAATGGTTCACATGGTTAGCCCGCAAGAGGTGCTTGAGTGTCCGCGGCCGCTTGTCTGCGTCGGTCTCGATGTTTTGGACTTCGACGGGAGGAACGTCGATGGCTCTGGGCGCCTCACCACCAACCAGCCTGTTGACCAGGGGAACGTATGAAAGGAAACCTGCCATTGTCAAATCGACGTAACTGAGGTTTTCTTCTTAGTATCTCGACGGGAGATTGCGAGACAGGATGTTGTTGTTGTAGAAAAAAAACACGCCACTGCAATCACATGGGAGACAACTCGATGAAGCTCTCAGGCGATACAGAAGGTACCCCGGCGCTCGCTAACAATTCTGTTGGGGCGGTTCAGTTGGGATTCCACTGATGTCAACGGCAACTGGGCCTGTCGGTCGATCCCATTCAACAGCCAGCTGGCAGGCACTTCGTGGCTTCCCGTCCCCACTGTCGTCATTGCCAGGCTCTTTAATCCCCACTTTCGCGCGGGCCGTTAAGCCCCACCGTTGTCGGGACAGAACCGGCCGGGTCGGCGAACCACCGTGCCCCTCTTCCGCCATGTGGACGTGGAATGATAGAAATGACCATCCGCCATCGGGGACCCTCAGACCCATCCCGTCCCGTCCCGCTAGGTCAAGGTAGGAATAGACCGAATTGGCAGTCATCCATCTCAGCCGTGATACTGTATAGTCCTGATTTTGAACATTAACACCAAAGATTACTCCTCATCACAAAATCACATTCATCATGGCGCCAAAGGCAATCATTGCTCCCTCCATTCTGTCGGCCGACTTCGCCAACCTCGGCCATGACTGCTCTAAGATGATCAGCCAGGGCGCCGACTGGCTCCATGTCGATATCATGTAAGAGGCTTATCATATCTCTGGTTTCCCCTCATCCATGAGAAAGAACCTCAACTAACACAAACAATCAGGGATGGCCACTTCGTCCCCAACCTAACCTGGGGCCCTCCCATTGTCGCCAAGATCCGCGGCCACGTCGAGAAGCCGACGGAGGCCTATGGCAAGGGCACCTTCGACTGCCACATGATGATTGCCGAGCCCAAGAAATGGGTCAAGGAGTTCAAAAAGGCCGGCTGCGACCTGTACTGCTTCCACTACGAGGCCGCCTTCTCGACGGCTGCTGAGTCGCCCGAGGCCAAGTCGGACGAGAAGACCAGCCCCAAGGAGCTGATCAAGTACATCCACGACCAGGGCATGCTGGCGGGTATTGCCCTTAAGCCGGCGACTTCTGTTGATGTTCTGTGGGAGATTTTGGAGTCTGAGGACCCCAAGGAGAGACCTGATGTGAGTTTACACCTACTTTCACCCCTTGCCTAATTTTGGTCTGTGTACTAGTGCCGGACGAGTCTTGTGTAAAATGGGTCAATAAATGGAGAATTTGGAGAAAAGAAGGAGACGAAAAAGGGGAAGTGAAAATACTAAACACCACGTCTGACAGATGGTCCTCATCATGACGGTCGAGCCCGGCTTCGGCGGACAAAAGTTCATGGCTTCCGAACTGCCCAAAGTTCAGGAGCTCAGGAAGCGGTATCCCGAGTTGAACATCGAGGTCGACGGTGGCCTTGGACCCGCCACCATTGACCAGGCGGCGGATGCGGGTGCGAACGTCATCGTGGCTGGAAGCGCCGTCTTCGGTGCCCAAGATCCTTCCGAGGTTATTGCCCTGCTTCGCGAGGCTGTCGAGAAGAGGAACGGCAAGTTATGAGAGGGATTCCAACCAGAGGAATCAAGGAAGGGGAGAGAGTGGGAAAACGTAGAAGCACCATGTGTCTTGCTCCTTCAGTTTGCAGTTCAGTGTGTTTATGTCACTGACCCTTCCCACAATCTGGGATCTCCTTCATCTGGCTTGACTGTAGATAAGGATTGTAGATAAGGATTGTGAGCTCATCATGGGAATATTTTGCTAATTCGAAATACCCCGAGTACAATGAGAGTCAGAGAATCCTTCCTCCCGGTCTTATACGATATCGCCGATTCAAACGATTCACAACATATACCACAAACGATATCAGACCCGAGGGATGTGAACACCTACTCCCTCCTTGCCAGTTTTTAAGGTCTTTTCCGTAGATGACACCTACACCCTTGGTAGCATTTTGCACTGTTCAGAGACGTACGGCACCATCTTTTTCTCAAGACAAGGCAAACTGTCCCTGAGTTCTCTAAAGCTCCAGTTCAAAAAGACCCATGATTTCGATGTGAATTGCTAAGAATAAAAGAGCATTTGAAGTGAGGAAAGTGTACCAGGCTACTTTAGGTGCTGCAGGTACGTACACGTGTACCGCGTCGTTATCGATAAGCCAAAATCATGCGATATCTCGGGCGATCCCTGCTTTTCTGGCCTCTTTTTCGTGGGGAAAGAGGATCCGAGTTGCAGGCGGAGACAAAATTTTTGGAAAGTTTACTCCACTCTGGTGGCTCGATAAGAGCTGCGATAACATATGTATCAGCCCACGGCACCTTCCTGGACAGCACTTTTTCTCCCCGTTGCATTTGCACTTGCACATTGTCCTCTCAGTTGCAGCTCGAACTTTGTGCAAACCGGCCAATCGACCTGCCCAACATGGTGAAGAGAAAAGCGAACAATCAGACGCGGTCTGACAGCAAGAAGTCGGCCAAGAATTTGAAGAGATCGAAGAACAGTAATGCGTCCACTGGTCCCCATGTTCGCCCGGCTTCCAGTTGTGGCTGACCCGCATCACCGCACACAGCTCTCTCCCCAGAAGACACCAAGGCCCGTTTCCGCAAGGGGCTCTTCGATCAATCCGTCCTTAACGGGTACACGCAGGAGTATGCTTCCTCGACCCCTTACAAGCACACCGTTATCAACGAGCTAGTCGACGACTCCCTCCTCCGCAAGGTCCGCGACGAGATCAAGGACAATGTCTCTTTCACTCCCAAGGAGACCGACATCTATAAGATCCACCAAAGCGGCGATCTCGCAAACCTCGACGGTCTCGACGACGATGCCCTGTCCAAGCTGCCCTCTCTTCTCGCCCTTCGCGACGCTCTTTACTCGGAGACCTTCCGCAACTATGTTTCCCACATCACCGACTGCGGTCCCTTGAGCGGACGTAAAACCGATATGGCCATCAATGTCTATACGCCGGGCTGCTATCTGTTGTGCCACGACGACGTGATCGGTTCCCGCAAGGTCAGCTACATCCTCTACTTGACGGATCCCGATATCCCTTGGAAACCCGAGTGGGGTGGTGCCTTGCGCCTCTTCCCCGTCGAGGACCGTGAGGGCAAGGACGGCGAGATTGCCAAGACACCGCTCCCAGACCCGGTCAAGGTTATCCCACCGGCATGGAACCAGTTGTCTTTCTTTGCTGTCCAGCCCGGAGAATCTTTCCACGACGTCGAGGAGGTATACCATGCTTCCAAGGAGGAGCTGGAGAAGCAGGGCGGCCGCATTCGTATGGCCATTAGCGGATGGTTCCATATCCCTCAGATCGGCGAGGATGGCTACGTTGAGGGCGCCGAGGAAAAGGCTGCCCACAAGAGTGGTTTGATGCAACTGCAGGGCAACCCAGATCAGTACGACCGCCCAGTAGCGAAGCCCGTGCAGGTAGAGAAGGAGTCGAGCAACGAGGATGAAGAGAACACGTTCGACGAAGCCGACTTGGAGTTCCTCCTGAAGTACCTTGCACCTACCTACTTGACCCCCGACACGATCGAAAACATTGCAGATCAATTCGAGGAGCAGTTCAGCATCACCTTGTCCGACATTCTGCATCCTAAGTTCGCTGCCAAAATCAAGGAGTATGTCGAGGCTCAGGAGGCCAAGAAACTTCCCGAGGTTAGCGAGGAGATCGAGAAGGCTGGTGCCTGGAAGGTAGCTCGCCCGCCCCACAAGCACCGCTTCTTGTATCTGCAGCCAGGTGAGGAAAACGCCGAGGAATCGCCCATCAAGGAGTTGCTGGAAGTTCTGTTGCCATCAAGACAGTTCCGTCTGTGGTTGCAGATGGCGACAAGGTCCACTATTGAAGGTCATGATCTCCTTGCCAGGCGGTTCCGCCATGGCAAGGATTATACTCTTGCTACTGGGCATGATGGCAAGGCCCGTCTGGAGCTCAACATTGGCCTAACGCCTACGGAGGGATGGGGTGATGTGGAAGAGGATGATGAAGACGAAGAGGACGAGGAAGAGTCGGAAGAGGAGGAGCCTAAGGGCAAGGGCAAGGGCAAGGCCGCCTCTAACGGCAAACCAAAGGAGAAGGGCAAGGCCGAGGCTGTTGAAAAGGAGGAAGAGGCTGATGAGGAGACTGTGGAAGTTGGCGGCCACGAAGTGTACATGGCCGGCGACGATGATGAAGGTGAGGATGCGGCTATCTACAAGAGCAGCGAGGACGACGACAACATTCTCTTTTTCCAGGCGGCTGCTTGGAACAAGATGACACTGGTGCTCCGCGACCGCGGGACACTGCGCTTCGTCAAGTACGTTAGCCGCGCTGCCAAGGGTGACCGATGGGACGTTAGCGGCAGTTACGAGATTGAGGAACAGGATGAGGATCCCGATGCAGAGGAGTTGGCTGAAGGAGCTGAGGACGACGAGGAAGGCTCAGACGACGATGAGTTCAATGGCTTCTCGGATGGTCCGGATGGCACTGGTTCCGATTAGATGTGAGCATCTAGAAGTACATGTAAGATGTGAAAGATACCCGGCAATAAAAGATGACATAAGACAACGGTAGCTTCACGACAATCCGTATTCGGGATGGTTCGACTACGTCAGCTCAGCCTTCTTGAGTTTTGATCGATTAGCAATGAGTTAGGTCCGATCTTTTGATATTTAACCGCTTAACCGGCACGCTGCTCTGATGGGCACGATAAAGAGGTGGGCTATAAATCGTCAAAAGGCAGGATAACATCACGACTTCTTTGCTTGTTCACTATGCCCTGCTTTTGCCCTTTGAGCTGACAGACGAGCAGCACAAAGACGGACCAGGTTGCATGTACATAGTAGCTGACTGGCTTCCTACACAGCCCTCAAGATTGTGCACGTGTAGCTTTGGATCGCCCTTTTCTCAAACTGTCCACTGCAAGTTGCTACACTACCTATTTTGCCGAGGTGTAAGTTTCTTGGAGTTGGAGAAAAAGATAACGTCATGAACCATACGCCCAGAAATGATGACCTTTATGGCACCGTGAACCACTCTAACCACGCACAGCACGATTGCACTATGGTGAACATCTCAGAGCCATCATCTCGCGACGGTTGTCTGTTGTTAGTGTGTAGCCATAGAACTTAAGTTCTTCAACAGTCGATACCTCACCACTTACAACAAAGGTGCTTGTACCCAATTGGCACCGACGAATCAACGATACACAAGCGGGCACTTTTATGCGCCACTCCACGCCGACGGCGTCCTGGGCGTGCACAAAATGGGAACACAAATCAAAGGCGGGGCGGGGAGATCAACTGAATGCAATTCCCCTTTTGGCTCTTCAGCAGTATCCGCATGTGGATGACAAGCTGGATGGCTGCCATGGCACAGGCACAGTGTCGCTCGAGTGTCCCTGAAGACTGCAGGTCAACTACTGCAGCTTGTGCAACTGGCAAACTAAAACGACCCAAGATCGTGCCCCGCGGTGCCACTCTGGGCGCCGTCGTCCAATGGAAATGCAACGGCCCCGAGGGTCCCGTCGGCCAGACCGTCTTTGAGGACCATTGCGGACCATTGAGGACCTGGAGAGAGTGGCTCGGGAGTGGGAACCAGTCCGAGGGAAAAGGACTCTTGAATAGGGATGTTCGCTGCTTTTGATTTGCTTTTGTCCGATCTCATCTGATTTATCCTTCCATTTGGAACTCTAGAATCCCAGACCTTTGCACCTTCCGTCGCATCTTTAGCTCGAGGCCCTTTGTAAGAGGAAGTCGGCACAGAAACTCGGACGAATCCGCCGCCAACCACCTTTCTTCCCGCACCTGGACTCTTAATCGCAAACCAGATCCTGGACCGCCCAGTATCTCTACAACCAAAAGCAGCATCATACTTTCGAGTTTCATATAGTCTCCGACTTCTCTTCACCACGATTATTCCTGGACCCTGTCCGTCGTAACGTTGTATACCGGTCCGACTCGACGACTCCAACAGCAAACAAACGAACTCCGCCACCATGCCGATTCGGAATCCCTTTGCGCGCCGGCCTGGCGTTGCCGTGACCCAGGACGAGAACGTCCGCCCCGGTTCCGACGCCGGTAGTACCGACCCTGCCCATCCTGGCTTCGAGAGGGTAAACACGGTCGGTTCTAGAGCCTCGTCGGCCTTCAGCATCCGCAGCAACAAGAAGGGTCAAGATACTGGCGAATACAAGATGAGTGGTATGACAAACCAGGCCCCTATCAACCAACACCGCCTCAACCCCCCTACCTAGACCACCATCCATATAGTGAAAAGCGCCATTATGCTAACTCGTCTTGTTGGTTCCAGTGGTCAATGACAGTGGTGTATACTTGCCGGTATGATTTGAAATTCCCATGTGACATGGCTTAGAGAAACAACCCAAGCATAGACATCTGACAGGGGTAATCGCAGCCGTCCCCCGTCGAGAAAGAAGCGATTTGGCCCCGGAAATACCTGTCGCGCAACTCTACCGACACAAGGCCCAGTGTTCCCGAGATTGAACACTTCTCCATCTCGAGAGAGTCCTTTGACTCTTATAGGAGGTCCTTTGTATGTTTCCGATGCATCCATCCCGCCTTCAGGTCTATGACCGCCGTATACATGGCTAACCTTGGTCCACTTTGCTGCTTTTAGGACATTTCCGCAAAGAGCCCCGTATCTCCCACCACGGGCGATTTCACTTTCGCCCCGCGGCAGAGTCTGGACTCGGCTAGGTTCCCACGCATGCCGCGACAGTCGATGTTGAGTGAGCGCCGTTTCAGGCGGGACTTCCCTACTCCGGAAGAGAGCTTCGAAGAGGTCGGCCTTAACGACGACAAGCAACAGGCCCAGCCGGCCAAGAGGCGCGGCTTCTTCTCCAAGTTTGGTTCCGATGCCCCTGAAAACGTCACCCCTCTGAAAGAGAAGGAGAACGGGCAAGCCATGTCGCGATTCCTCCCCGGCCGGAAGCGGGGACAGAGCGGACAAGGGGCAGAGCTTGTGCCTGTCGCTGACCGACCAACCACTGCCACCACTTTGCAAGAACAGGAGGTGCAGTCATGATTGATGTCCAAAGTGGATTTCTCTTTTTCTTCTTTTTGGCTTGCCGATATTGGCGTGCAAATAATGCCGGGTTTGGCCACGTTTAGGCTTACCTACATGTCAACCCCTGGGCTTTCGGCTGATGGACTACCTTAATGAAGTCACGCAACATGTTAGACCGCACAACTAGACGGACGTCACTCGCTCATGGAGGATGACGAAGGGTATGGGATACTGGCTTTTGGGCGTTTTCGGGTAATGAGGATATTGCTCTTATGACACAGTATATACAGACATGATCAACAAAACTACAACTTAATGAATTGAGTAATTATCACCACTTCCGCTCACTCACATAGCTTGAAGTCAGACCATACTGTGCTTCTAAACAACAGCTTTTTATTCGTTCGTCAATCGTGATATCTTGGTATTTACTGCGCCTTAGGATCCTTCTTCAACGCCTCAAGGCCCTGAATGAGATCGTCCCGGAGGTCTGCCCAGCTCTCAACACCGATGCTCACGCGCAACAGCCTCTTATCAATACCCAAATCGGTCATGGCGCGCCACTCGATCAAGCTCTCAACGCCACCCAAGCTAGTAGCATGGTGGAACAAGTGCAACTTGCTAGGGAACCTCTTCGCCTGCTCCTCCGACTGGAGATAAATCGAAAACACCGGTCCGAAGCCACCAGGCATCTGCTTCCGCAACCAGCTGCCCTCCTCCTTGGCCTCCGGCTGCTGCGAAGCATGCTGAATCCTCGTCACGAACTCGCTCACCAAGCTGCCCTCCTTCGCCTTCTCCTCCACCAACCAATCCACCAGCTTCTGCGCGCTCTCCGCCTGCCTCTTGATCCGCAGCTCAAACGTCCGCAAGCTGCGCACTCCCAGCCAGCCCTCCAGACTCCCCAGCACCGCGCCCACGTGCAGCCTCTCCTCCCGCAGCTCCGGCAGCCACTCCTGAGCCTTGTCGGGGCGGAACGCCAGTATGCCGCACAGCAGGTCGCTGTGCCCGCCGAAGTACTTGGTGCCACTGTGCATGACGATGTCAACACCGAACTGGAACGGGTCCTGCAAGGGCGGGGGAGCAAAGGTAGCGTCAACGGTCAAGTAGCATCCCAGCTCGTCGGCTTTGCGCCGGTAGTAAGCTAGGTCGCGGGCTTCGCCGGTGGGGTTGAGAGGGGTCTCGACGTGGATGATGTCGCCGGGTTGCAGCTTGGCTAGGTCAGCGTCGGACTCGAGCTCGAGTTGTTCCAGTCCGTTGAGCTTCTTCATGAGCTTGAGAATGCCGTGGCAGCCGTGGTAGCCGCCGCCGATGGCGACGCGCTTGGGGTTCAGGAAGATGATCATGGCGTGGAAGGCGGAGAGGCCGGAGGCGTAGGTGAGGACTGGGGCACCGAGGAGGGAGGTGAGGATCGCTTCGAGGCGGGTGGAGTTGGGGGCCGAGTCGCGGGAGTAGATGTGGGAGTCGTAGGGGGCGTTGGGCTGGATTGTGTGTGTTAGTGAGATTTGATATTGGGGATCTAAACGATGTTTGACGAGAAGGTGAAGAGAGAAAGAAGAGGCATACGTTAAGGTTGTCCCATGGCCTCAAGTCATCTGGGTTCTCGGCATAGCGAAAGGTGGTGGAAACGTGCATGGGAGGCGCAACGGCCTGGTGGTTGTTGATGTAGTCGTCGGCGTGAACCGAACGAGAAGCCATCGACAGCTCCTTGTTAGGGAAGGCCGCGGCGAGCTTCTTGGGGCCGTCGAGGACGGGGTTGCCGGTTGGCGAGGGCATCTTCAAGTTTGTTGATACTGGTGGACTGAGATGCACAGCTTGGTGAGAGTCAGAACCTTATTTGAAGTGTTTGAACCTCTGTTCTAGCAACTTATTTATATGAACCTATACAGCGGAGACGATGTTATCGCCAAGTCGACCCGAAGAAGAAAGTGGAATCATGTCGCCATGAGGAAGCATGATGACTCCCGGGTCCAAACTAGCCTCACTACACTACCCTAGAGCGCCCTTGGACACATCCACTCTTCTCGCCGTGGTCGAATGCCAGTTCGATATCGGCGCGGGGCGACTCCATTGTTGACAAGAGTCTCCTCAGCTCGTCATCGCAAGGGCGGGATGGGACCCATCGGATGCGCATCGGATGGGGTAGCAAGAGGGGCTTCCTGAATCGGGGCCCGGTCACGTTGACGAAAGCTTTGACCATCTGATGAGTAGTACAAGAAAATGCGTACTGCACTCAGCACTGTGATGGAGTTCAGACATCGCAAGAAAGATCTCGTCCGCCACCAAGCCGTCTGTTCAGCCGTGTCAGCCCCAGTCAGGTGCATTAAACCCAAAGATAGAAGCCAGAACGGCGCAGCTTCTGTTTGGCTCCCAGAATATGGGGATGGCGGTTTGGAAGATAGTGTTTTGGCGATTGTTCGAGATTGGAGGTTCTTTGGTTCTTCGGAGTTAGCTCGGAGAGTCACTGCGTTCCTGTGCAGCAATGCAGAAAGGGCATCCACTTCAATGGTCGCTTTCGCTTTCAACACACACACAGAGGCGTTGCACAGACCCGTCCAGCTGTTGAGGTCCCGTTCCGGCGACAACCATGCATCGTCCCGAGGCCACGGGAAGGATTCCGAAGAAAGAAAACAAAGACCTTCTAGAAGACTTCTTCTCCACTTGAAACAACCACTCATTCCTCGGGGCTACGGAGCTTCATTGATCACTCTTTTCATCACTAATCATTCGCTAGAAGTCCGAAGTATCTGTCATCGGCGGCGGGTGTGACTGTGTGTCTGGGATGTTGACGATGACGACGGATCCCAAGAGGCTCTAGCGGCCGTTGGCTTTCCTTACGGACGTCGACATCTCGCTTTCGTGTTCAAGGCTCCAAGCATCGCCCCCTTCAGGAACGTGATTGTCGAAGGAGCTTTGAAACGTCGTATCCGAAACATAGCGGTATCCAAGGGACGGGTAAGCCGAGCATACATGCATATCGCCATCCCCAAATCTCAGAAATTGAGGATCAAAAGGATCAGATTGGTCTCCCGGCGGGAGAAAAAGAAGATTCCATTGCTTCCATGGGCTACAAGGTGGCGCCCCCTTTGACGTCGAATGGCGGCATTGTTGGCAGTTATCAGGGGCTCCGTCTATCGCAGATGAACAAGCAAACACCACCCCACATGGAGAACAAGACCGTGAGGAAGACCAAGAGGAGTGTGTGCAAGCGTGCAATCTACACCATCCTGGAGAGACATCCCAGACATCTCTTCCCGATTGAGACGACTGGCTGCAGCTTGGCTTCATTGGCGGGTTGGCCCCCAAGGCAAGCCGACTATGTTTGACACCGCAACGGTCCGAAAATGGCACTAAGGTCGCTCCCATCTGATCGTATCCCAAGGTATCCTACACCCATTTACACGGCTTGTCATGAGCCGGGGCCCTAATATGTTCAGTTTGTGGGGAGATCATCGAACGTCGAGGCTCGTCTCCCTTCAATACCGGCACACGGCGTACCGGCATCATGACGTCCTCCTCGACTCGTTATCAAAAATCGGCGACCGGAGACTTTGGACCACCCTCCCACCCCAGGAAATAACGGTCTGTTTCAAAGAATGGCTTGATATGAGCCTCCGGAGAAGGCTTAGTCGCTTCCGGGTCGGATAGTCTCTCGGATGGTTGCGCATGTGTATATCATGTCCCGCTCTGGCCCTCCCTCCGAGACTTCTACTCCTTAAGTTGTTTGCTGATCTTACGTCCGTAAGGAAAGTCAAACAGAAACAGCCACCATGCCTAGAACGAAAGATGGAAAGATCACAAAACCGACGGGCGAGTCTCAAGTCCGGAGGAGGGGACGGCCGGCGATAGACTGGACGCCATCACGAAAAAGGAGACTTCTCCGCCTGTATCTATGTACTCCCGAGTCCGGCCTGTCGTTAAAGGAGATCCTTGACCTCCTTGCCGAGGGATCATTTCAACCAAAGTAGGACATATCCACCCTTCTCCTGCCTCTGACCATCAGTGCTGACTGCAACATACAGACCTCGACATACACAATGCCTACTCAACGAGCTTCTATCAAAGTCCTACCGTCAGAGGAGGCCCAAGAACCGAGCGTCGATGGAAAGGCGACTGGCCTATCTGAGGTCTACGAGGGATGGCCGTCCGATTTCGGATCCACCAAAGGGGGACGAGATTGACTGTGCCATTCTTCTGGCCAAGAACCCGTCCAAATGGCGGCAGCAGTCCCCTGGTACCAACTGTCCGACGAAGAGTTTGGGGCGAGAGATGGCCCGGCTCAGTATATCGCACCATTTGGGGTTGGAACAGGCGAGTGCAAGCGACCTGAGCTCGATACCACCAGGTTCCTCCACAGCAACAAGCTTCGACTCGCCGGAAGCCGAGATGTCTGCCCCTGAGGTACCAGCTTCGACAGGGAGAATCTTCAAGCACAACTCCAAGACCATCAAGGAGAGGCGATGCAGTCGGGTGGAAAGTTTGAGGGTGAAGCTTCCGGGACGCACTTCGTCGTTCTTGGCCGACGTTGTTAGTCTCTTGAGCGGACTGTCCATATGCTCAAGCAGCAACGCCTCTTCTTGTGCCTCTCCCCATTGGAACCAGCGTTCGTTCTTATCTAGGTCGAACTCATCAGCCACGCTATACGAAGGACGAGGAAAGAAGAAGTCTACAATGCCAGAGGGCAAGGCCATGTCTCCTGAAGACCCGATAGACTATAGCGACAAGTATGTGCAAAACGCCGACAGCCGGGCAAACCAAGAGCTTCTCAAACACTGTTGCAGCAAAAAGGCATGGTGCATCCACAAGCGCATCAGTGTCGTGTGTTTTGGCAACCGGTCGGCCGATACCTTTGTCTGCGCCGCCGAGGAAGTGAACGACCAGGACGGGTTGGGAAACACCGCACTTCATGTTGCCGCCCGATGGATAGCTCCTGGGCCCGTCCTCTTCCGGATCATGACGATGTCGACAACCATAACCCTCAACACGCCTAACCACCTCAACGAACTCTTCCTTCACGTGCTCAACCCTAGATCACTTGACGTCAACGAGCTCGCCCACTTCACGAAATATCTCGTTGGCCGCGAGTTCAACTTCTGTCAACTGGACTCTTCCGGTATGACGTTCATCGAGCGCCTTCTGGCCCGTCCCGACTTCACTATTGAGGCCCTCGAAGCCATCTTCTCCTACCTCCCCGAAGCCACCCGTCTCTTTCTCCTCAGGCACCCCTCCAGCCCCAGCCTCAACCCTCATCATACCTCTCAACCGCCTCTAATCCAAGCTATCCGGGCTCGTCTGAACGTTATCGAAGGCAACAGCCTCATCCCCGACCCCTCCCAACTCGAAGCCGCCTCGGCCTACTGCGACTACTTCGTCGCCCGCTACGGCACCGCCTATCGCACCGTCTGGATCAAACCACCCTCCCTCTTCGCCCACGTCCCCGTCGACCCTCAGGGTCGCAACAACCTCCACCAAATCGTCGCCTCCCTCAACGTCGGGCGCAACATGTGTCCACCCACCGCCGAGAACCTCTGCTACTACACTCCCCCCTCCGCCACTCCCCCACCCCCGTCGCTCAACGACACCAGCTTCCTCGACCTCGACGTCGTCGAACCCACCGACCTCATGGCAGCCACCCACCAAAGATCCCCCGCCACCACCACCACCACCACCACAACCACCAGCCTCTCCTTCCCCCAAGTCCTCGCCCTCGCCCTCGCGGGCGACGTCCCCGAAGACCCCAACAACCGCGACCTCCCACACTTCCGCACCCCCCTCATGACCCTCCTCCGCGGTTTCGCCTGGGGCAACCACCATCTCCACCCCCACCATCCCCGACCATCAGACATGCTAAGAGATTGCCTGCACCTCCTGCTCGCGCACGGCGCACGTCCAGAGCTGGTCGACATCGACGGCAACAACGCTTTGCACCACGCTGCCGAACTGGGACTGTTGAGTGCCGTGGTGGTGCTGTGCCGGCATGATCCGGATTTGGGAAGAGTGATGAATCGCACGGGACAGACGCCCCTCGATTTGGCAATTCAGAGGATGAGTGTTAAGGGGTTTATGCCGATGACGGAGGGGATGAGGGTGGGGAGGCATGCGGAGGTTGTGCTGTTTTTGGAGACGGGGGTTGTGATGGGGAATGAGTGAGTGTCTCTAGGGACTGGGTTGTACGATGATGTCTTTTTTTTTTTTTTTTCCCTTTTTTTTTGGCGTTTTTTTGTTTGACTGGGTTTGGTTCGCGTGGATAATGTGTTTTTGATGTTGACGTGATACATGCTAGACCTTATACCTTTGTCGTCCCTCGTTCATATGGACTTCTTTTAGTATATAGTAATTATCAATGTAATATAATCGTGGTTTAATATTGAAGGGAAGACATTTTCTAATGCCGTACCAGGATCAATGACAACTCTGACACCATCGCTGTTGCAGAAGCCGGGGGGCTTCATTCCTTTCCGAATAAAGCCGTCTCTTTGGTTGTGTGTTTCCAAGCGCCGTTTCGTGAAGTGCAATGACATCGTTCCGCTGCGGACTGCTTATCCGTGATGACTATTCCCACCGAATGATACCGCCGCACCTTTTCCTTAACGCCAACATGCAAGATAGTAATTCGATAATCCCCGACCAAAGAGAAGTTTTAACCCGTTGCCTCCTCCAACAGCTGCGATACCGTCACAGCTTTATACCCCCTCCTCTGCATCTCCGGCAAGACCTTTCTCAACATGGGCGGCGTCCAGCTCCTCCGATCATGACAAATAATGATCCCCCCAGGGCTCAACATACTGAGGATATGCCTCGCATTCAACCACGCATACCCAATCTGCGCATCATGCGGATATATGCTCCCCAGCACCAGCCTATACCCCAGCTTCCTCACCAGACTCAACATCCTCTCGCTGAAAAACCCCGATCCAGGCCGGTAATATTTCCCCTCGATGACTTTATCTTCGACCGTCCCTCCTTCTCTTGTTCTCGTATCTGTTGTAGTATCTGTCGTATCTGTCCCATCTGTTGTTGCCCCCCCAGCACCAGCACTGGACCCAGAGCTACTGCTCATACCACCAGGCCACACCCTCCCCTCAGCCTCATAAGCCCCCCTAATCAACCCCTCCACCTCCCTCATCTGCTTTTCTAGTTCCTCATCCCCCAACCCCCTAGCCATCTCATCATGCATCCCATGATTCCCCAACTCATGCCCCTGTCTCACAATCTCCCTCAATATCTCCTCCCTGCCCCTAACCTGTCCACCAATGATGAAAAACGTCGCATGCGCCCCTCCCGCTTTTAGAGCAGCTAAAATATCTCGCGTATGATCGGACGGCGCATCATCAATGGTCAGGGCCACGATCTTGCGGTGCGGCGGCAACCAAAGGCGCCAGAGGACGTCGGTCCAGCGTTGGGAGAAGTACCGGATTAAGGAGGAAGGGGGTTTGTAGATGGTGTAGAAGGGGAGGAGAAGGATAAGGGGCAGGATGAGCAGGAGGAAGATCAGGGTGGCCATGCGGGCGCGGCGGGTGCGGCGGCGGAGGACGGCGGAGGGGAGGGCGGCGAAGAGGGA
Organism: Neurospora cerealis; assembly: GCA_009806085.1. NCBI lineage: Eukaryota > Fungi > Ascomycota > Sordariomycetes > Sordariales > Sordariaceae > Neurospora > Neurospora cerealis. The sequence continues at coordinate 474,791 of RAOY01000019.1, read as the reverse complement.
GAGGCTTGGGAGGAGGCGTGGCATCGCGGGGTTCGCGGAGAAGGATGGAGGTTGAGCAGGTTTGGGGGGGGGGGGGGGGGGGGGGGGGGGGGGGGGGGGGGGGGGGGGGGGGGGGGGGGGGGGGGGGGGGGGGGGGGGGGGGGGGGGGGGGGGTTATAGAGCCATTCCCTTCGTTCGTTGTAGTTTGTTGCGTGATGGGATGGGGCCGAATGATCGTAAAAGCTGTGAAGCTGGTAGATGTCGGTGGAGTTTAGACAGCCGAGAATGAAACAAAGAGTTACGATCAAAGAGACGAGAGTTGAATAGGAGAAGCAGCGGAGAGATGGAAGAGACGCGACTCGAGGACGCAATCAATTAAACCGATAAGCAGATAAGGCCATCAAGGGACCGAGCGATAAGATGCAAGCTTTAGGGGATTGTGGGGTACGTTATGGGGCAGTGTTGCCGGAAGAGCACGACATCGCCGGCAAAAGCTCCTGGAAGATCATGAACAACATCAGTCAAGCTGCTTCTTCTCACAAGTAGTGCACCTTCAATTGCAAACTAAGCTGCTTAAAAGACAGTGTTTCAAAGTTGGACAACCCAATGAACGTGGTATTTCCTTCTCTAAGCCTGACCCCGGTGTTTTCCTGAACGCCATACCCCTAATGCCCTTGCATATTGTTGCCTTGAACCTCGACAAAAAACGCCGGATGCTCCCAGTTTCCAAATCCCATGTACAAGAACTAACAGCAATATGCGATCACTCAAACTTCTTCAGATCTTCCTTTTCCACCGCGCTGACAAAGGCATGGGTGAGGAAGTGCAGCCAGACCTTGTTCTGCCTTCTCTTCCCCTTCTTCTTCTTGTGCTTCTTCCCTCCCTTCTCCTTCTTGTCGTGCTTCTTGGCGGTTTCCATCTCCAACTCATCTTCGTCGAAGTCATCGTCTGATTCCTCACCATCACTCAGATCATCATCATCTTCTTCCTCGTCTTCCTCTTCCACATCCTCAAAGAGATCCCCCTCCTCCTCTTCGGCCGCGGACTCGTACGTGACATCCACGCTCTTAGCCTTGCCCTTATTGGGCTGCTTACTCATCCGGTACGCAAGCTCAACATAGCTCTTGACCGTAAGATCACCCAGCTTGTACAGCTTATCATCAAAAGTACTGTACTCCACCTCAAAGTGAAACTCGCGCGGGTCAGGCTCGGGGTGGATAGGCTTCTTGTTGCCGTGCCTTCCTTTGCGCCAGCGGAGAAGCCAATCCACCCATGTCTCCTCTTCTTCATCATGATCCAACAGCGCAGGCGAGGCCTCGGTAGTGATGTTGTTGATATGTGTAAGGTTGGCAAAATACTGAGTGTAGCCGGTCAGCGTAAGGGGCTGTGGGGAGTAGGCCGGTCCTGGCGGTGAGCTCTTCGCAGGGGGGTGGGGAATGAGGAAGTCGGGTTCTTTGGGCTTGGAGTCACCACCCTTGTTCTTCTTCCCCTTTTTTTTCTGAGCGTCGATCTCGTCGTCTTCTTCGGTGTCAGAAAGGTGTCGTCGCTTGAGGTCGAGGTGCTTCTGCCTGTCATTTTGCTCCAGCTCGATTGGCATCACGTTCTTGGCTGCGTCCCTCCAAAGGGGCGCGTTCTCCAACCCCGAAGTATTGTACTCGACGATACGCAGGGCAGGATAGTAGTTGGGAACGATGCTGGGGCTGACGAACGATAGGGAGTACCGTTCACCCCACAAGTCGGCCTTTTTCTTCTTGCCCTTCCTTCCCTTCTTGCCTTCCTTGACCTTGCCAGAGTTCTTGGAGTCGGTGGGCGGCGGTTGAAGTTTTGCCCAGTTCTGGCGTAGCTCTTGGAGGTAGTCGGCTGCTCCCATTACCGTGAGCTCGTCGTCCATGGCCTCCCGAGTATCAATGCTATCATCGGCCAGCCCGGCTAGTAGGTCCACGTTGATGTCCCGCTCATCGTGGATGAAGAAATGGTCGATGTTCATGTGGCCGAACAAACCGCTAACAACCACATCACGATACTGGCGGAGCCAGAGGCTGTACTTTTGCCAGCAATTCTCGTCCCACAGCTTCTTGCTATCCGTCCGCGCAGGAGGGACATGACCCGTAAGGATGGCCTTCATGCCGCGCTCCCGCATGATCTGAAGCTGGATGCGCAACCACTCCATCTGCATGTATCCAGGCTCGGTTGGGCTAGCGCAACCGTCGGTCCCGGCATTGCGGTCGAAGAAGTACAGAGTGTTCAGACTAAAGACGGCGAGCCTGTTCGGGATAACCTCGACGTAGAACCACCCTCCAAACTGGAAGCTATGGCGCTGTGCTTCTGGGATAAAGCGATGCCACAGATGCGTGTAATGTTGCAGCCACGGGTTCGGTCCCGGGAGCAGAATGTTGTGCGGCAAGATGTCATTGTTCCCCAGTGTCGGTACTATGGGTATTTCGAGGTTTTGGCCCTTCGAATCGGAGAAGAGTTCGGCGATCTTGTCGGCGATCCAACGGTTGGTACCCAAAACTTGGTCGGCACTGCGGGGGATCTCCTCGTCGCTGTCGTGGCGGGCGGTATCACCGGTCCAGATGACAAAGTCGATATCGTCCTTAATGTTGGAGGCTATCCAGTCGAAGGTCGCGTTTATGAGGGCGAAGGGCGTGTCGCAATCGGAGACCTCGGCGCCGTAGACGCCCGCAGGCCCTTTGCCGCGGTGGCAGGCATCGGCTTCGTCTGTGGAGGAGTGCGGCTTGTAGAACTGGTCGGGATGTAAATCTGGTACGACGAAGCGATTAGCTCTGGGTAAATCGGAACGCTCCAATCGTCGCGTCTATACTCACCAGTGATGTGCAGAAATTTGCCGTGTAGCTTTCGCCGGTCAGCAGAGTTTGCGATGGGTTGTGCGACTGTTGTTGTTTGTAGGTTGGTTGCAATTGGGATGTTGGATGGGACGGCACCCAGTGGGCTGGCAATGACGCCATGCCACAGGCAGGCCAGCCCCAGAATGCACCGGCTGAGTGACATTGGGTGCTGCCTTTTTGGAGACTCTGAAGACTTGGGACTGGAGTCGTACAGAGGAGCAGAGTTGAAGATATCCTCAAGTTTGGCAAGCAAAAGGGGCTCAAACTTATGTTTTTACATAATCGGTGGCGTGTTTTGGAAAAATTCCTGGAAGTCGGCCGGAGAAAGATTCAGTCAAAGGGACCAAGACTTTTTGAAGATCGGTGACAAGCTTCTCTATTTGACCTTGGTCCTTTGGCAACTTGGACCCCGAATAGTGGACTAAGTGCATCACTGGTGACCGCAGTGGCCAAGTGGAACACCGAGTTGGCATCTGGGGGCTGGAACCTGACCTCCATTGAATGGATCCGATGGGCAGCGGTCAGGCCCACACTTGCAGACGTCAAGGTGCTTTTTTTTTTTTTTTTTTTTTTTTTTCCCTTTTGGTTGTTTGATATAGAATCGTCCCCAATGTGGTCGTCATCCATCATACGCCTTGAGATGCTTTGCTGGACATAAATTCTGTTTTCGATATCCGCGCCAACAACACTTGACCTTTTTCCCATGACTCTTTCCCGTCTGTAGGTGCAAGATGTCTCTTGAGAGATGAACTTCTAGAGCGGGTTCAAACTCTCCAGAAACCAGGCAGATTTCACGACTTTGCTATAGGATAGTCGGTACGGGACGGTACGAGGCTTAAACGTCGTACTTCAGATGAAACCTAACATAACATCATCGAAGATGGCCTTCAAGAGACCAATAATCTCTTCAGGATCATCCCCACATATAACCCAGAGGGGATGCGCACTGATGCGCAAAATGCGTCCTCGAGCTGAGACATGGATGTGGGCAACCACAGAGATGGGACACATGAGCGTGCCGCCATACACCATGTCGAACATGCATTACGGCGATCAAGGTGGCATGCTTCACTTTCAGATGAAACTTTAGAGGCTGCCACTCCGAGTCGTACGCATTGGTAACTCCGAAGGAAGAGGAAAACGGTCAGGCGCCGGCTTGTACATATAAGTGTATATCGTAATACGGGAATAACGTACCCGTGAGCAAGCCAATAAGACTTGTCAATTATATCCGTGGGGTGTAATGGTGTTGGGCATCGATATTGCCCTCTTGATATTGGAAATTTGGAAGTGGTGGTGCAAAGGCATCGATGATGATGCTCCCCCGGCCCAGTGTTCGCGTGGTCCCACTCTTTCAGCCCACAGCACTGCCGCCGTGCCGCTGCCGCCAGCTCGAGTCGACGTCGACAGCGCGCGGGGCAAGCACAGTACGTTCAGTTCCTCACTATCACTATGCACTGTGTGGTATCTGCGCCCATACTTAAAATTTTCGCGTCGCTTTCTCTCCTCTTTTTCCTCTTTTCTTCTTCATACATCAATTTAACGCAACCGGCGCCGCCTCCAAGGACTTTTATTCCCCGTGTCCAGCGAGTGCTCATAATTGCTAGTTGCTAGAGTAACACCGAACAGTTTGAGGGAATCCGGAGCAAATGCTGTGATGTTTTCCCATGAAATCCCGGTTACATGGCCAATCGTCCACTTGATCTTTTTGTGTTTCTAAAGCATGTGATATTGTCGAGATATCGCGCAAAGAGGGCCGCTCGTCTCTGTCGAAGCTCGATGAAGCTGAACTTGTGCGCCCGCCCTCATCGTGACCAACCCTGACCGCTCGGCATCAAGCAGTGTTGAGCAAGATCACATTCCAGCCAGCCAGTGCGTACTAGATCCCCCATTCTTACTCGTGAACGATCGATCGGACAGCCAAACTTCGGCTTCCCGGTGCGAAGTCCCCGATTCATTTGTCGTCGGCATAGCTTCCGGTCGGCGCTTCCGAATGGTGACGGTCCCTCCTTCGATAAGTGCTCGAAATGCGCACGGTCAGTCAGTCGCCGAGCTGCGTGCCAGACCCTGTGACATTCAGAATATCGACTTCGTCTCTACGCCGTTTCCACTTCCCACGTTGTTCTCAGAGACGAAGCATCAAGGTTCGGAGGGGCGCTCCGACTCGATGCTTCGCATCGTGTTTGGATAGTACGGCGTGACACCACGCAGATCATCCGGCGTATGCAATTCACAAACCACCACATACAGCCAGCCATAGTCTATTGTTTGATCAACTTCTACCCATCAAGAGCGGCCATTCGTTCCCTATCATATGAAGGCATCTACCTACACAGGAGACACAAACATTATTGGATCCCACGCTCGTTTTTCATCCTTGATATCAGGGTATCTCCTCCAAAATATCCAGCTACGAAGGTACATACTTACCTACTTGCAAATCATTTCACGACTTCTCAACATCAAGCACTTTCTGTCACCGGTCTGGTTGAAGGGCAGTCAGTTCCCCGCTGTCCGTATCAGTTCTTTATAGTTGACCGTCAACCGCACGTTGGTTCAACATCCGGCCGGGTTTCCGGGGAGATGAGTGGGCTTGTTATCGAACCTCAAAGCCATTTCCTCAAGTCTACGGATCTCCTTTTTTGCCGACTTCCCTTGCCCATCATCAACATCATTCCGTCAAAGAGAAGCTGGTTCATCTTGGGGACATCCTGCAGTTACATACTGTGTACATTTCAACTCAAGATCGAATGAGACCGAACGGTGACTTGGCTTTCTCGTTCCTCTGTGCATGTATGATGGATAAGACCCAAGTGTCCAATAGCAGCAGGGTGCCATGTTATTAAACCTCGACTTTTAACCTCGACTTCCAACTCGAAAGAAACCGACAAGAAACCGGGAAGAAACCCGTTTCGCACTGATTTCCTATTTGTCTTGTGCTCCAACTTCCACTGTACATACCTACATAGAACAAAAACCACGTGTCTTTGTCCCTGGCAGCGAAGGCTTAGCGGGCATCTATTGATCTCTTCCGTCTCTTCCCCTCCTGATGTCTCCTTAAATAGAAAAGGTGAGCATACGGCACCGGCATCCGATATCCGAAGTGACAGAAAGAAAGTTGAGGTCGACTGCATCTTCGGATGTTATAAATATGGCAGTATATTCGGATGAGTGGTGTAAACGGATGTGACAGGTGATTTTTTTCCCCATAGGATTTCTCGAATGTAAAGCTTAGAATCTTCCAGTTTTGTTCCTGGGAGACTTCACTTCCAGCCATAAAGCGTCAAGCCGTTGAAGTGCAAGCAAAAGCAAACGAGAATCTTAATCACTCACACGACGCTAAATTAAGTCGATACCTACCTCTAACCATCTACTTCACCATCATCACCACCACCCTCAAAAATGGCCACAACCTTCCACCTCTTTCCGTTTCTCCCCCTGGGAACTCCGCGCCCAAATCTGGGAACTCACCATAACCCCTCGCACAGTCGAAGTCGAAATCTTAGTAAACCTTCCGCCTTTCCCAACTTTCTCCTCTTCCCACCCTTCAGCTCCCCGCCGACGACCTCCTCGCCTCTTCTCCCCCACCCCCGTCCCCGCCGCTTTACATACCTGCCGTGAAGCGCGCAACCACCTCACCGAACCGGGTGCCTCCTACAAAGCTTATGAGCGAGCCTTTTCTGAGTTACCTCGTTCCGGGTCCGAGCCCGAGTCCAACACCAATGACAACACCAACCCCAGAGCTGCTTACGTTGAAGACGGTGATAACGATAGTAGCGATGAACGCCCACCGCAACTACCTCCAAAACCCAAACAGCCACGACGCTACGTCTACATCAATTTCTCCATAGACACACTCCTCCTCCGCGACGGCACTTCGACTAGACACTTCATATCGCCTGCACGCTCACGGTCAGCCTATCTACAAAAAGATAAAGCGTCTGGCAATAGAAAGAGACGGCGACATGGCCGCCTGGTACTTCCAATCCGACGAGCCCTTTCGTCTCCAGTCCCGGTTTGGTCCGTACCTAGAAGAGCTGGTGATGATCAGCGACGACACAAGCGACTGGTGGCTTGACGAAGCCGAGATTAACGGCGTCTTTGCCGGGAACGGCGGCGCCTTTGATCCTCCATCTATAAGTGATCCCAGTGCCGGTACCGGTAACCGAAACCGCACCCGAAATTTCAATCGCAGATGCCCTCTTTAATCCGCGTCTACTTCACAGGCTTAGCGTGAAGAGGTATCCAAGTCTACTAGATTACCAACTCTCTGAAGCCTGGCGACCGCTGAAAACACAGATGGAACTTGCCCTGGGAAACCAACGGATAGCGGCAGAGGCAGAGGCAGAGAGGATGAAGGCAAGAAAAAGGGGGAGGAGTTGGTGAGGAAAATGGAGGAGACGATAAGACAAGTGGAAGAGACAAGACGAGCGTTGGAGGAGAGTATGCAGGCTGATTTGAGAAGTATGCAAGCTAGTTTTGGGTCTGGGTCTTCTACATCCGGATTAGGAGGGTTGGGAGGGATGATGAGCATGCTAGGCATTCCCGGAGTAGATATCAGCGATGAGGCAGGCATTAGGAACTCCAGGCGATATCAGGGCTAGGATTGGGGTGGATAAAGAAGCTAATACGCGGCCGAGTGCTGGAAGCGAAGGGTTGAGAGAAATTTGGGATTGATGTTGAGGCACCAGTGCGAACAATGGAAGAGAATCAGATGAGGATGATGAGGGAGGCGGAAGTGAATATGGCTGCGATGCAGAGGGAGGCGGAAGCAGCGATGAGGGGGATGTCAGAAATGCAAAGTAGCAACCCATGGGGACAACAGCAGTGGCGGGTTTGATCGTCTACACATGAGACATTCTTATTTCGAATGCTTGGTGTGTGTCGGTTCATAGGTAGATAAAATCGCACACCCAAAGGCTGCTTGCTTTACTGATTTCCGCACCCGAAGGCCACCAAGTACCTCCTAGGACTCTCTCAACCCACTCGTCGTGTATGGTTCTAGGCTCTCAGTCCACAACCAACAAAATGACCGTGTCCCTAAGCTCAAGAATGTACGCGTGTACCCAGTAATCGCATGCATACCACCGCCATTCGCTTTTAAACCTGCAGCAAAACCCCATAGGCAAACCGAGGAAGAGACATGACCCAGGTATCTAGGCCATCGTATATAAGTAGTGAGAAATCAGAAGAGGGGAGCAATATGACATAGAAAGAAACCCATTAAATCATTATTCACTTAAATCGTCAACCGCATATCAAAATCCGTTACATCGACATCGTGAATCTTCTCTCAGTTTCTTCTTGTTCTTCCCATCTAGTCCGTATCCATCTTATCCGTTGGCGCTGGTGAGCCTAGTGTCACCTCCGGGCTGCGACGCAACCTCATCGCTTCGGCGTAGCTCGTAGCAGCGGAGGGTAACCCAGTCGACTGCGGCTCCCTGGATAGGTTCTCACCAGCCTCATCCATTTCCATGTCGCTCCTTTCTTCTGGGGCCTTCGAAGGGACAATCTGACTCTCCGATGCTGGCTCGGTTTCAGATGCCGGTCTAGGTAGATATGACGGAGGAGGGGGCAGATATGTCTCCGATGGTGGCTGTGAAAGAGATGCTTGAGTTCCTGATCCAGCAATCTCTTGCTCAGGCGCGCCCCTGCCAATACTGGCAAGCATTGCTTCGTTCTCCAACACGGAGTCAGCAACTAGCTTGAGATTTTGTGCGTCCCTGGCGCTGAGGCCTTGCTGTTTCATAGGCTCTGGCTCTGGAATATCTCTTGGTAGGGTTTGGATATGAGGAGGCGGCGGCGGCGGCAGCGCGTGCGCGGACTCTCGGCGCCGGTGCATATCAAGCTCAATATCGAGCTCTTTTCCCTTGTCGGTGCTTGCAGTGGTGGGCGTCTTTGTGGCTAAAGAGTCCTTCCTGGTGGTTGCGCTGCTGCTGCCCGCCGTCTTTGGAGTCGACGGGACGATGACATTCAAAACGCAGTCGTCCAAATGCTCGTAGAATTCCTGCGCAGTAGCAAACTGACTTTGGCAGATGCTACATCTGGCGCCTACACCACCGGACCGCCCCCCGGTGGTCAGTATTAACTTCCTGCTATTTGGTGGTGTCTGTTCAACGTTGTGCACGGCGGTCAAGTGGCGTTTGAACACATCGGCCCGGTTGAAAGCCTTCTCATATGCCGTCCCAGCTCCAGGACAAAAGGGGCATACCATTGTGCCCTTGTAATGCGTCAGCGCATGTCTGTTTTTGTCATACTTTCTGGCAAACCCCTTGATGTGGTATTCGCAGGACTCTATGGGGCACTTTTCGGGTCTTTCTTCCATGTGTGTGAGCATGTGTGCCGTGAGATCCTTAAACACTCGGCCGCATTCAGGAATAGGACAACGGTTTCGAGCAGATGAGGTCGCGCTGGGCGGGTGTGACGACTCATCGGCTTTCAACCCCGGGTTGGGAGCAAGGAAAACTCCCTGGCCGCCTTGCATTATGAGTTGCGGCGGCCCGGTAGCGCCAAGCCTGTCAAGAGAAGGCATTAATAACGGCGGACCATGGTGTGGTTGTGGTGGAGGTGGTGGTGGAGGAGCTGGGGCAAGACGCGGTGCCTCCAACACTGGAGCGTGTTGTTCAGTCGGTGACATAAAGTCATGCATCGACTTGAAGTCTTGTGGCTCATCTTCACCACTTGAGGCGTCATCCTGATCCTGAATATCGATGGACTGCCGAACCTCACGCATCCAGTCCTTGAGAATCGCCATGGGCGGCCAGTCTCCGCTTGCTTTGCCCCCACGATGAGGATTGAAATGCGCTCTCCTCAGATGTGCAGCGGCATTATAGTAGGCTCCATATCGTTTTTGTGTTACGCATGCCTTGCACTTTGCCAATGGAACGACGGGTAACGGGGAGCCTGGCTCATGCGGTTCCGTGCATACCCATCTCTTAACCAAGGCAGCGTGTTTCGCATCGTTGTGCCTCCGAAGTTCATGCTCGCCGCGGAACCCCTCTGGATATTCGTTGCACTTCGTACAGTATACTCTTCGCAACGGTGGCCGCTGGTATGAGGATCTGATTCTTGCAGCAGCAGCAACGGGTGACGTTGGGCCTCGGCCACCTGGCCTCACATATGTTGGGCTTTCAGCAACAGTATGCCGCCTTCCCGCCTCCATCACTTGAGGAGAAGTCAGGATCCGATCTGACTCTCCTTTGAAAATATTGTAGGAAAAAGGCTCCTTCTCTGGTTGGGTTGATGTCACGGAATGCCATGGACTGGCAATGGATCGTGTATCTGGCAGTGGCTTTCTGACATCTTCCCCCGATCTTGTAATGGGAGGCAGAAGAAATGACCCAGGCTTTGCTGGTGACCTCTGCTTCAGGAACCCATTGAAATAGGGTCCTTCTATCTCCCCACTGCCAAGACACATCAGAAAGTCCTTGGTGGTTGAGATACCCCGTTCAGCCCACGTGCCCCTTTCCAAGACAGTGGCTGCGGAAGTCAATAGCTCGCGGTCACCATGACTCATCTCGATATCGGACCCGTCAAGCAGCATAGGCGCGGACCAAGTAAATACGCTAACTAGCGCTTTGTATACGGCATGCATGGCAGGAACGCCTTGCTGTGAGGGAGAATTTATCCGTGATTGCGCCATTCGGTCCACCAACAAAGTCCTCACTACACTGAATATGCATAGTGAGTAGAAAGTAGCGAGCCAGCTCCGAGGGTCCGGTAGTGTAGGTCGCATTGTCTGGGCTTCAAACGCCTGGAGAAACTGTGTCATGCAGTTGTACAACACACGGAAGCGGCCGCACGTGTCCACATCGTCGAAGACCACATGGCTTCCGGGGCTCGTCGTCTCTCCATGAATTGCGGGTTCCGGCTGCTGCAAGTCGTAGAAAAGCGTTTCGCGAAGCAGAAGCTTGGCTCGATATAGGACAGGGTAGGTCGTCACCTCGTGCATTCGTCCGTCTGAGATCGACCCGCTCAAGTGTAGCAGCTTCCAAAAGTTGTACATGGTCCCATTCAGGTTCCAACTAGAGGCAAGGACGTTTAGAACAGGGGGTGACCGTTCAACGGGTTCCTGGGAGAACGAAGCGAGTGTTGGATTGGCGAGCGGCAGGTTCGAGAGGTCGTCTGCCCACCAAAATCGATCATTAAAATCCAAATGAACTTTTACCATGTTGGTGACATCTGGGCCAACGGCGTAACCTCTGTCCAAGAATTCGTTCATGCTGCGGCGAATAGCAAGAGGAGATGTCATGGGCGTCTGCATCTGTCTGGGTGACAGATAGGCTGAGAGGTCGATCAGCATGTGAGGTCTCACGTACGGCAGGATTCCACGTACCTGGAAGCATAATGTCGGTGAGATTACTCAGTGATCCTCGGAAACACCCAAGGGCTCTCCAGAAATCATTATCCGGTGAGCTTGCAATATCGGGGCAGAATGCACAGGGATCGTTGGAATCGCACTGTACAAGTTAGTCAATACTCCGTGTATCGCAAGGGAAACTTACTCACGCTCTTCTTCATTGTTCTACACCGTAAACAGGGCCCATTTTCCCTCAGAAGTCGAAGCTCTCCTATGGACTCCAGCCGTGGCTGGCCTACTCGGCTCCGCTTCAGGGGCGGAAGTAACGGGTCAACCTCGGAGTCGACCGAGCCTCTGGGAGGTCCAGGAGGTTTCCCCGGAACAAACGAATAGCTTTTAAGGACTTCCCGGTGATCCTTTGGCTGGCTACTCGTTGCCAGGGGAGCAAGCTGAAGGCCCGAGTGAGGACGAGGGAGGTGGTGATACGAAGAGGGTTGCTTGTGATATTCGCCATTATAGCTCGCATTCAACGGCTCGGGGAAAATCATGGGCGGGGTGCCACCAAAGGAGAGACCTGAATCCCTCTTGTACACGGCCGCGTGCTCTTTAACATGCTGGTCCCGGTCATCTGGATGAGGATATCCGTAGATGTAATGTGTGCAACGCTCGTCCCAGCACTTGTAGGAGTGATGTTGACGGAAAGCCAGTGGCAAGCTGTCGCGCAACCGAACGGCTTTGCAGACGGGATCGTAATGAGACAAATTCCTGTCCAGCCAAGCGGCATACCCTTCCGGTGCTAGGTCGCGATAGAACGCGTACTTGAGCATGTCGACAAATCTGGGGTCACCGAGATCGACGCCTAATGGCAACACAGATGGGTTTAGAACAGATTCAAGACAAAACAGGCGGGACCATGGTGACCTACCGTGCTCGAGACATGCACTTTCGATACATTCGCACTGATACTGAAGTGATCTCGCTTCCTCGATGTCAGACAAGACGGGAATCTTGTCAGACGACACTGTTTATGGCGCCATCAGCACGGGTGGCGCTTGGGTTGGTCCCACAAATCGGGACGTGAAGCTAATAAGACATGACGGGATAATGGATGGTATGAGATAAAGAAAGGCAGAGGGGCGGAAAGGCTCACGATTCTCGTCGGCATATGCGCGCAGGACACGGTACTTGTGGCGCAACATGTCAAGCTCCACCTTGATGTTGGGTCCATATTTCTGAGGAAGAAGAGCGGCCAGCTTGGCCTGGATCTCGGCTTGTTGGTCGAGTAAGTGCTTGATGGCGGGATCCAGGGATGGGCCATAGGGCACAGAAGAAGGTGGCGGCGCAGATGGATGAGGATGGGCGTGTGTGTGGGCGTGAGGATGTGCGTGACTGTGAGGATGAGACGCCTGTTGAGGTGCAGCTACGGAGGCTGCAACGGAGCCGGGTCCGGTACCGGTAGCCGGACTGTGGCTGGGGCCGGGACCGGGGCCCGGAGGAGGTGCAAGGACCGACGGTGGAGGTGGGGGCGGCGGCGCAGTTAATGAGTCACGGTGGTCCGGGCGCGAGAGGGCCGGCGACTGGACCGGTTGCGCTGCTGGCGCCGGAGGCGGAGGGGGCGCGATATGTTCGGTGGCCATGGCGCGTGTGGTTGAACAATAGCGTTTGGATTGGGGCCGGCGCTAAGGGTGACGCCGACTAGGTCGCACTGGCGAAGAGATGAGGCGAGCAAGATTGAGAAAGCCTCCGGACCCGACAACGACAGCGATAGCGACGGGCTTGCGCGCCCAACAGGCAAAGCGGTGCGAGACCGAAAAGATACCGAGAACACCGAAGTCCCGTCTGGATGAAGTCCCCTCTGGATACTGCCGATAGCCCTGGGCAACCAGTGTTGCACCAGCTTCAGCTTGAAAGCCCACCAACGAACTTCTTCCAATCTTCACGCATCAACAAAGGCCTCTGTGAGTTGAATTGCGCAACATGATAGAGACGAGACGAAGGGCTGTGACGGACTGCGGGCTGCGGACTGCGGCTTGTGGGAGCTGGGGTGCTTGGGCAGCTGCGTTGCATCACAAGGACATTCTGCTGGCGCGGACGTCGGGGCGGCACCGAGTGGTTGACGGTAGTCGGTACAGTACGGGAGGACGGAGGAGGGAATCAAGCGGATGGAGAAGCGGAGAGGCGGAGATGACGGGGAGGCGCGACAACGGGGGTGGCCGATGGAGAAAAGTGGAGGATTTTGTTTGGCGAGCGTTCGGTGCGGTGCCGTGTGGGTTTTCGGAACTGATGTGCGTGGGCGGGTTGAAGGAAAGCTCGCTGCAGGGCCTCGGGCTGCTCAGCCTCAATGGAGATGATTCCTTCTTGTTGAGGAGAGCACGGAACAATGTGGACGAGTCCCCACGAGGGACAGAACGACACAAGCAAAGATGGACGCCGGGACCGTAGATTTTCTGGCTCAGTTTCAGATGACGAGCTGGGATGGAAGTCAAGCGGGAGGTGTGAGTCTCCCGCACTTTCCTATTGCTTGCCTGCCTGCCTGCCCCCGGAGATACTGCAGTGGATGATTGCAAGTCTGGAGCGGGAAGGTAGCGACCGCGGGCTGAGCTGGAGCCCTGTCACGGTCCGAACGCTGCTGACAAGTCTCGTTCTAGGTCTCTTGGCTGCGACTGCCGCCGGCGCTTGTTTCTACCTCAGACTGTCTGGGCTTTGGAAGGCACCTTGTCTCAAATCATCGATCTTTCCTTTCTCTTCATGGGGAATTTTTCCTGTGTAAACCGAACAGTAGGCAGTTGTAAGAGGGGGAAGGAACAGAGACAAAGAGCGTAGAATTGTGGGAGGAGCATTGGAAAGCTCTGAAAGGTACCTAGGCAGGCACATTTGACATGATTCACTGCAAGACCCGCTCAAGAGAGATAAGGACTAACGGGCGTTTATCATCAGCCCCAGGTTTCTTGCGGCCAGCTTCAGCCAATGGAGGAGGATGTGAAGACGTCGCAAGCTTTCCTGAGTCGGATCCTTCAAGTTCCTTCTGACAGCCAGATCAGCGCTGTTGTCTGCAGGTAGAGATGCATCCAAGCTGCCGACTATTTGACAGCTACAGCTAGAGGTTTCTGGACGCAGAGCTTTCTTTGGGTGATGTACCTAGCCAGGATCATCATGCTACCCGACCAAGACCTGTGGACCTAACTAGATACCTCTTATTTGTCCGTCTCTTTCTTCACTCCTGCCTCTACTCCTGTCTTGTCGTCCTTCGCGTAAAACCTCGTCCTCTGGAGAACACGGTCATTCTCAGACTGGACGCTTAACGCTCAAGTCAACCTCAAGCTCAGCTTGGACGCACATACGTACACCATATCCACCATGATCCATCCATCCCGCTGCGCAGCTCTCTGCATGTCTGCAAGTGCAGTCCACCACGCATGCACATGTATATTACACCTGAGCTCTCAAACGACAAATGGTATTTGTCCTCGGCTAACCACCTCCTCCGCATGGAACCCCCCTTCGGCGGGAGAAGCAGAGTCGGCCAAGTCGACTGGACGCCTCAACGCCCTGGGAGCGATAGAAGGAGTCGCGATGTGAGAATGGAACTCGCCCAGGGCTCGCTTTCGGAGCCTTGCCGCATCTGGGCTAGCCTGCATGTGCTGACCCAGGTCTCGACGACCGTTGAAAGCGTGCCCGGGCCATGTCCGGCGGGGGCACGGCTCATTCTCCCGCCAAGCGGCCAACGGTCCAATGGCCATCTGGAATCGGGGATGAGAAGTGGATGCCAGCTGGAGTGCGGGACTCCACTGGAGCTTGCTGTGGGGTAAGAGCTCCGCTTCAGTCTTCACCATTGCTTTCATGTGTGACGGAATTCCCACTGCAACACAACATCATCCTCCATTTCAGCCAGGCAGTCACAGCCTCCGCATGTCTCTTGCCAATCAATGTCAATGTTGTGTCTCTTGTCCATTCTCATGGCAGATGCCATTTGCATTGGAGAGAAACGGGTCGGTCTTCGGCTGTCACGACTTCCCGCTGTCAGCTAGCCGGCCATGTCGGCGTCTGACTTGCTGCGCCTCTAAGACGGCACGTCAACAGAGCTATACAAGTGTTGATGCTACGAATCTGACGGATTTCAGTTCCGCTATCTCAAGCGGGTCACATCGGTACAGACGAGTACGCATGGGAATAAAAAACGGCACGGCGGGTGGGAAACTACCTACATGTTAATTGATGGGATATGGGATGGACGGACGATAGGACGGGTCGTGGGTGGTGATGTTGAAAGGCTTACAGCATTCACATACACCATCACCCGTCATCCGTTCAAACCGTAGCATTGCGGCAGGACAGAGCGTGAACTCTTCTCAATCAGACCCTTGAAGAACCCGTCAACAGCATCGACACCAGGGAACACTCTCACCGATGGCGACTCTCGTCTTCCGCTACGCAATCTCAGCTGGTCCCTGGACACCAATATTCTCGGCACTTCTCGGACTGCCGTGCTTCAACGGCGTGACATCGGCCCATCCTTGAGCAATACTGCTACCTTGCGAGCCTCCATGGTCACATTGAGCTGAGGAGCTGAGTTCTGATACTGACCAGAGTCCACCAAGGAGACTGGTTTTCGAAAAGCAACGAACATATTGGATTCTCCCAAGTCATCCGCAAGCGTTCATCTAGATGTCTGTGAAGTATGTTTCACAACATCCATTATCATAAACGCCAAAAGGACCGGTCAAGAGCAAAGGTGACCAATTTCACACTCCAACACTCAACTCGAGACTGCAGCTAGCCTGAAATCGCAAGTAAACCTAGCGAGTGTGGTCTATGGTCCTGCACAAACCTAAAAGCCCCCCTTTCTACCCAAAAACCGTTATCGAATCGCGGTTCTTTACAGACCTCCATCCAAGGCGGACGGTCAAGAAGTCTTATCATACGGGAGTGCTGTAGACCATAAGATCTGATTGGCACGTTGGAGACGATAGACAGTATCCCTGTTCATCCCAACCACCCCATTCGTTCTCCAGCAACACCACGAGCACTCGCTGCGTCGAGTGGCACGAGCTCAACGGCCTTCTAGTTTCTGTCGTTCCAGTCGGACATCATGGACTATCCGAAAGGCTTCTTCCCGGCTTCGTTCTGGGAGCTGATAGGGCTAGCTTCGGCTGGTTAGCGCCTTGTGCTTCCGATAGGTACGCTCAGCTGGTAGCCTTGTTCTCGCGAGCTTCTCTGGTGACGTTTGCGAGGTTTGGAAGTAGGTGAAGAGGCCATCTTGGGTGTACTGTTTCGATATAACGGAATTTTGTTGAGGGTTGTGCGTGCGCTTACCGCTCGATATATGAACTACGGGATGGTCACCGGCATTGCTTTCCTCGCGTATGGTTCATGCTAACTTATGGCACAGCAACTGGGAGGGAATCCCCAATTGAGGATCACGACAACATACACTTGGCATAGTAGTGCCGCTTAGAGTATGCCTGGCTTCTTTGCTCTATCGTGTGTCGCTCCGAATTGTTACTTCTCATGATTAACATCTCGTAAAGCGGCACATTGACAAGAAATAGATGTTGCAAAACATTCGCGATTCGCCATGAGTTTGGATGAAGCTCCGACATCTTCAATGAAGAAACAACCCAGCAGGTTGTTTCTTTTACGTTGCCCCACTACTTCCAAGGTTCTCCTCAACCTAGAACGATCTGAGACCACAGCCGAAAAAGGACTCGTCAGAATTCGATTTTGATGGCAGCAACTGTTACATCTGCCCACGCTCAAACAAAAACCAACAATGAAAGGGCCTTCTTCAAAACAGCAACCCGCTCATCCACCTCAGCCTGGTTCTGCCACCCCTCTGCTCATCAACACAGGATCGCCCATGACATGTTCAGCGCAAGTTACCGAGATTTCCTGTCAAACCCAATAACGTCTGGTCCGTGGGTGGTTGATAAACTGGCAGCTGACATGATGATGCCGGCAGTGTTCACCAGTAGTCAACGCGGTGGGCAGGATGGAAAAACGGAAAAGCGTGTTGCTGATGGAACAGCTTTGTTCTGTCTTTGTGTCAGCATCTGTGCTGCAGTATTGGCGGCGGATTTCACTTGCAAGTGAGTATGACGGACGCTTTCCAGCTTGAAAGGCCGGAAAGATCTTGTTTTTGCGTTTGTAGTGTACTGATGTACAAAAAAAGGTCCAGCCAGATTTCCCTCTCTCTGGGAGAAAGAGGGTTTCGTGATGGCCTTGAGGGAAGAGGTGACAGGGAACATGGAGACGTGAGGCTTTCCAGTCACAACCCAGTGATGAGGTGTCAATAGGGAGAGTCTCAAGCCAGTTTTGATATCGATGACAAGAGACGTGGCAATGGAGGCAGCATAAAATATGTTCTTTGTGATGATGTAGGTTTTGACCTTCCTTCCCACTTGTTCACCTCCCCATGGACTTATCAAGAGCATCTTGCAGCATGGAGATCACATTGACATAAAAATCTTGACAGAAGCGCTCGTCCTGCAAGCCACCGATGTTGATGAAGCTCTTGAGACACCATGTCACGGCCAAACTGTACTCTTCGCCGGCTTCTTGAAGAACAGCGTCGTCGTTCAATTCTGAACCGAGTCGGAACTTGGTCATATATTGTTCCATGCTCATCGTTGCGGCGATGTTGCTTGCGGTAGTGGTGCTGTTGTTGCTGTTGTCGGATTGTTCTGCTGCGGGCGCAGCATCACCCTGTCCGTTCAATGTTGACTTCATGTCCAGTTCGTTGATAACACGTTCGAGCATAATCTGGATTAGAATCAAACCAAAGGAGAACACGGTAATCTCTCTCCTTCGGGATCTCGGCATGGCCGTATGTGTCTTGAGCATTGCAGAAGAAGCAGACAACGGCCTTGACTTCTGGATGAATGGCCGGTAAGGAAATCCAGGCTGGAAGTCGGAGTGGAAGCAGTATGGCGAGGAACTGGGCACTTCATCTTCCAGTCGGAATAGGATGTCGTCAAGTGTGATGATCTTCGGCAGCCAGTGACTACTGTAGAGGTGAAGGGTGTTGATGGCAATGATCACGGCTAGCTGAAGCTTATCTTGGAATTCCAGGAAGAGTAGACGTACGTTACTCCCCGGGTGAGGGTAAGTGTCAGATGTCGGGTCGAGAAGTTGACGCAAAGTCAGGGTAGGTGGCAGGTCGCTGGGTCGCCAGCGAAGAATAGGGGGAGTCTGGGTTTGATGTTGGGCCTCCAGTAGTGTTGGTGCGTATAACCCAAACATGCGCTCGGGATCTTGGAGATCCATGATTTTTCCATAGAATAACCGCCCATGCTCCGTTACGGAATATTTTTCGTGCCTTCGGATGAGCTGACATAACCCAAGAACAGAACTCGGCGTTGATGTCTTCAAGCAGGCCACCGGCTTCGGATTAAGCTCGATGATCGAATCCATGGAACCTTGAATCAGTGCGGTGGTTGCCTTCCCTTTGCCTGTTATACTCCGGACAATATTGCCCAAGAGTCGTTGAGACCTTCGCTTGTTTGGGCCTTCAGCGGTCCCTTTGGCTGCTGTTAATTGCCCTTTCGTTTGTGGTAAATGCCCTGCAGGCGCCTTTTGCGACGAGCGGAGGTTGAGTGTTCTTGGTAAATAGTCGCCGGCTTTACGACTACCGAGGTTGACAATACTAACCGAGAGACTATACCAGCGTGATGGTTCTGACGATGGCCCGGCTGGCATGGGGCCATTTCTATACAACTCCAGCGACACTGTAAAATCCAAATCCTTAGCCACGTCATCCTCAGTACTGCCATGATCCATCTGCAGAGGTCTTGGGTTGAGCTTTAAGCATACGTCGTGCGGTCTGGCACAACAGGCTGCTGTAGCTCCGTCGAGAGCGTTGAAGAGACTTTGGGAAAGGTCTCGCAATAGCTGGGTAAAGCGCCACTGAGAGCGGTGTTGCCGGCGAGGCTCCAACCCTTTGTTGAGGCCCACGAGCACATAGAGGCGGGAGTTTGCTGATTTGATCTTGGTAAGGATCGTATCATAATCTTCCTTTTTGAGAGTGAAAGCTGTCTTCTTCTTGATCTCAGACCAGATGTCCTCTATAGTGACGAGTGAACTCTACAAGTGGCAGTCAGCGCTATGCTATCTGATATCACAGAATCTGAAGAGCGATGTCACATGCATATCCTGTAGTGTTGTAGCGTCCGCACCTCTATTGAAGACATATGGAGAGGAAGCGTAAGTTTTATGTGTTACACGTACCTTGAGGTCTGAGCCAAGTCCTAACTTTGTCACCAGCTCGTCTACCAGTTCCTTTAGGTCCTGTATTCCACTTTCGATGGACGGATACGACTGTCCCAGCCGAAGACGAAGTGCTCGATTGAACTGCTCTTCCTTCCATTCGTGGCCAAAAGGATCCTTCAACATTATGTCAACCTTGGAGGTTGGCGCGATGCCCTGAAGAAGCGATTCGCAAGTGCATGTCAAGATGCAATGCTCGTTCGTCAAATCCGTCTCGAGAGCATGTATGAATCGCACGGCGTTCTTGTAGGAGGATAGGGCCTTCTTGTAGGTTTGCAATGTCTTAACTGCAATGGGCAGTACTCCCAGAACGAGACCTGCAACTTCTAGACCTGACATCGCCGGTGAGCTACCTCTACCTGTTTGTGCAAGTGTTGAGTAGTGTGATGAGGATAGCTGTCAAAACTCGTGGTATGTTGTCAGACTCCGTGCCCGATGCGCAAACGAGATGGAAATGACGAGTTTCGCTGAGCAAGGTGCAAAATGCCGACAACCCCTCTTCCACTCTTATGACTCCAATGGGGAGCATTTTGATTGGGTTTGAGGAAGTACTAAGTAGCACTCAGCCGCTTGAAGAGCTGAACAGTAACTAGTAGGTATGGTATCGAGATTGATGCCTGATTCACAGGTATGAATATAAGGTGGGTAGGTACGATGGAAGCTCAGCTGGAGTACTCCAGTACTTCGTGTCCTTGCTTGACGCAAACCCTACCTAATAGCGTCCGCCGACACCTTCCTCACTCAAGGCTAAAATTCGCGCCTCATCCTCACCCATTGATTATATTGAGCAACGCTCCTCAAGGATGTCTGAAAATCCTAGGATAGCCCCTCTCGTGGCGTCAATTCTCTTGTCCTTTGACATGCTCATTGTCAATTTGAACGCCAGCGATGGGCCACACGTATCCGCGACCAGCTCATTGTTAGGAAGGTTCAAACTGTGGTCAACCAGCTCAGGAGCACACCGACCTCGAGGAACCCGGTCCCTCGAATTCAAACTTCGAGATGCATCTACTCTGCAGCAGCACGTCATTTCCCTTCTCAAGGAACTGCGTGACGTTGTTATCAAGATTACTGAAGGTATTACTATTCCAAAACAGCGGCTACCTGTTCAAATTTCGACCGTGACGAAGTATGAGACGTACTAACTGTGCGAAATCACTTTAGCTTTAGATTCACCGACGGACCGCTCAACAGCTGAGGCTCTGAGGATTCATAAGTGCAATGAAACATCTGATGACGAGCTTGCCGAGTACTTTTCCCGGAACGATAGTCAGGATGGATCCGTTTTCGATGAGCTCTTAGATGACATCAGACACATCATTGATCGGCTACTTCGGCTTTCTTTTATAATCCGGAATCCTACACCCCACGACCATTTTTTGTCAAGACAAGCGGCTGAGTTCATTCAAGGTTCTGAGCCTTTTGATATCCATCATGTACACGAACAGTTCCCCGAGCTTGCACAAGAAGTAGCGGAGCGACTGGGGAAGTCTTTGTCGGTTCGACGCCAGTACTTTCGGTATCGAGAGGAGCACTTCCACAGGCTTGCAGAGGGCCTATCTGGTTCCGAGGCCGAGCTATTGGACCCTCATGAGCAAGCCACAACCATTACATCCCCAATACCGGACCATCTGAAAACCCAGGATGACTCTACAGCAACTGTGGTCAAAACGCGCGACATATCTTTTGACGACATTGACGATAGATCTGAACTTTCGGCAACCTCGTATGCGGCGTCGGAAGCCAACTCAGATCAGCTACGAGTACCGCCAATGCCCAGCGGATACGCCAATGGACCCATCAAATGCCCGTTCTGCCACTCAATAGTCTTGATAGGCAGTCGACGCGCCTGGAAGTACGGCGAGCCCCTACCCCTTTCTATTTCAATGTAATCTTAGTATTGATACTAACAAAAGGAAGAAAACATGTTTTCCGAGACCTTCAACCCTATGTCTGCTTAGCTCACACATGCTCTGCAGCAAGCAAACTGTATGAGCGTCGCAAGGATTGGTCACAACACATGTACCTTGAGCATTGGAGGCTTTGCAAGTGCCCATTCGGCTGCCACAAGTACATGCATTCAGCTGAGAGATTCCAGCAGCATATCTCGTCCGTTCACAAGGATGAGCTATCCGAACACCATACCAGCAGCCTTGCCCGTCTTTGCAGCGTGTCTGATCCTGCTCAAGCCCGTGGACCTTGCATTTTCTGCGACCACCACCTCACGTCAGACAAGCTTTACATCTCACATGTGGCATTGCACCTCGAGCAACTTGCTCTGTTTGCTCTTCCCTCGGTTGACTATGATCAGGATGAAGATAATGATGGGTGCGAGGAAGGTGACAAGCAGATTGACGATGACAAGACCAATAACACCAACGGCGAGCCTGAGCAAGAACAAAGCGATCAAGACCAAGATGATAATGACGACTATGATGAGCATGCAGTCCATGAAGAGAGTGCCGGTCAAAACGAAGATCCGAAATCCCTTCCAGGTCAATCAGGCCCGAGCATATCTTTCAACATGAGAATACAGCAGGCTCCAGCCAATACGGTCTTCAAGGCCTATGTCGATCCACAACTGTCCAAGCTGCTTAAAGGTGAATGGAATACCTACCATGGGCTTGTCTCCGCCGACTTCCTCCACAGTCAGGAAGACTTCGTTCCGATTCTCTTCGAAAAGTTCGACGAGGAGTGCCTATTCGAATACAAGGGGACTTCCGTGAGAGGAATCGGAGAAATAAGATGGACTTGGCGTGAAGATGGGTCGCCCAGTAAGAAGATGTTCACGTCGGTACATCTTCTCGTGTGCAGGGAAATACCAGGCGGTATGGATATAATTGTAAAGGACAAGCCGGGAGGGAATTCCACGGTCAAGGCAGTCTCTATAACGGATGAGAAGGCAAAGCAGCAGTCGAGAGAGCATCGCAAGGTCCCGAATACCTCTAATAAGGGAACCGGGACACAAAAGACCATGACCGTTTGGTACTGCGTAAGTACACCGTTACCCCCACCAGCGTATTTTTGCGTCATCTAACTGGCTTGAATAGTGTCATTGCAGATTCGGCCCCAATCAACTTCACTTGGACGAACTTTGTCCAGATTGTCATCACCGGCGATGTTCTACGTGTTCAACTACTCCCTTCGAAACATCTCGATGGATACTTGCGGGCATCTAGCCAAAATAGGTGACCTTCGCATTGCCTTGCAAGGCCCTTCTAGCCTAAATAGATACCTCCTTATACTCCCGCTGAGGAGCCGCGGCCTATGGTACGGCATGATCTCTCGAGAT
Source organism: Neurospora cerealis (assembly GCA_009806085.1). Taxonomy (NCBI): domain Eukaryota; kingdom Fungi; phylum Ascomycota; class Sordariomycetes; order Sordariales; family Sordariaceae; genus Neurospora; species Neurospora cerealis. The sequence goes on along the minus strand of RAOY01000019.1, from coordinate 452,110 downwards.
AGGGAAGCTGGGAAGAGGCAATGCGACACTCAAAATAAGATGAGATTGTCTAAAGCCTCAAACAATCCTGTATCTAACCTACTTTCTTTGGGACACTCACCACTTCTGCTAGGACCCGTATGGCTTAGTTGTATGGGCTCTGGGATTGTGCGCCGTTCTCACCTTGCAGCAAAAGGCATAATCTATATAGTTGAAGATTACTATTTCATTATACGAGTAGTATGGAAAGCCCAAGGTCGTGAAATTAGTAAAGGAAGTGTCATGTCCAACCAATAAACTCGTTAATAACCTCATTTGGTGTTATCCGAGACTCTACAGATACGCCTAATCACGCAAGGAGAGAAGTGAGGAAAACAGAAGGATAACCCAGAGCGCTTGTGTAAGAAACCAACATTCCAGCAACAACTCATCAACGTCCACTTCTTGTATGTTGTCTACCTTTGCGATCTGGTTGTCCAAAGTATATATGAGTTCCTGCTACTTATTACGATATCGTCGGAGACAAGTAAGAGATCAACAAAGGGAATATCAATCGTTCATCTAGAACTGTCCACTATCAGACCCTCCCAGTAACTAAGCAACTGTCCATCTAGAACTTTAAAACCCCACCAGAACAACACAAACCCCCCCCCTTCCCCCATCACCAATCTCAACAGAGACTATCAGTATCCAACACCATATCAATAAACCCAACCCTTTCCCCATCCATCTCCCTCTGCCTCTTCACCTCCCTCTCCCTCGCCGCCAAGCTGGTAGTAGGCTTCCTCGCATACCCCCTGAGCATGCGGAACCCAGACCCGACATTCCTGCCTTCCTCCACAACGGCATGCACATCAGCAATCATCTTTCCGGCCTCGCGCATCGCCTCGCCGGGGGTGACCATGTCCGCCAAGCGAAGCTCGCCAGCGGCCTTCTCCATCTCCGCGCGCAAGAGCCAGCGCTCCCAGCTCCAGCCGGCGGCGATGCCGGCGATGGCGGCGACGTTGTCGGTGGATCCGGAGACCATGGCTTCGAGCTCGAGCGTTTTGGAGCCTTCTCCGGAAGAGGAGTGGGCGAGGTCGATGCCGCTATCGCTGTCCTTGATGGTGACAGGAGGGAGGCCCGGGGTTTCAGCCTTGGGAGGCGGAGCGGGGGGCTTGGTAGAGTGTCGGGGACCCATAGGCATGCACATCCATGCGCGACGGATGTCGTCGAATCCGGCGCGGCGGAGACGGGCCATGAAGGAGCGGGTGGGGTTGGGGTCGTAGCCGAGCGTCTGCAGGGCGAAGCCGAACTCGACGGCCTTGGCGTTGCCGAGCGGGCCGGCGTTCATGATGTCCGCGTCGAGAACAGAGAACTCGAGGTAGCCGCCGGGCTTGAGGACGCGCATGCACTCCTTCAGGCAGGCGTCCCACTCGTCCGCGCCGTTCTCGCCGAAGAGCTTGAGCACGGCGTGCAGCTCGCGCGCGGAGATGAGGTCGAACTGGTTGTCGGAGAAGGGGAGCTTGCCGAGGCGGTCGACGGCGACTTGCCGGTGGTTGGGAGGGCCGCGGATGTTGCTGTTGCTCAGCTGGCGGAGCGTCTTGGTGGTGACGGTGTAGGTCTTGGTGTTGGGGTACTGGAGCGCGCAGTGCCAGGCCCAGTCGCAGGCACCCTGGCCGGCAAGGTCGAGGATGCGAGCACGGTCGCGGCTGACGCCGTCGGCGCCGGGGGCGAAGCGGCTTTGGCGCGCGAGGCGCTTGGCTACGGGTGCGCAGATGAGACGGCCACCGTTGAGAAGCTTGGTGGCGGCGACGTGCCAGGTGGCCATGTTCATCTGGCTGCGTGCCTCGGCCTCCTTCTCGGCACGGAGCTTCTCCGGGTCATCGACGAGGACGTCATCTCCGCGCGCTACGTTGGCGCTCATGCGCTTCTTGGCCGACTGGGGAACGACAGACAGCTGGAACTTACCAAGGAGTTGGTTGCGGTGAGCATCCTTGAGGGCGACACGCTGAGCTTGAAGTGCCTCGAAGCGTGGTTGACGGTTGACGAAGACGTCGTTGGGGCAGGTCTTCACGGCTGCATCGGTAAAGGCGCGGTAGAAGGCATTCTCCATGCGCACCAGCTTGGAAGGAAGGGACTTGGGAACGGTCTCCTTGATGGTGATCTCGGAGAAGCGGACAGACTTCTTCTGCTTCGTCTCGGACTCGACAGCGGTTTCCTTAGCTGGCTCTTCTGTCTTTTCCTCCACCTTCACTTCCACCTCAGCCTCTGGCTCCTCAATGCCGAGCTTGAGGTGTTCGTGGACTTCAGTCTCATCGGAGAAGCCAACGACGCCTTGGAGGTAAGCTCTCTGGGCCATCAACCACAGCTCAGTGCGTTCGATGTGGGAGAGCGAAGTCGATTGTTGTTCTGCAACATACTTGGCATCATAATCGTCGACAATCTCGTTAGCGACGATCTCGTTACCGACCATGGGGGAAAAGGTCTCCTCGGCGACCTGTTCAAGCGCGGGCTCCTCAGGTTCCGCAGCAGGCATCCTGACTGCAGTGACTGGGGTGGCCTCGACCCGAACTGCTGTCGGAAGCTCCTCCGGGTTCAATCCCGCAGGAACCTCAACTATGCGCTCGACAATGTTGGAAGGTCCATCATCAAGGTGAAGCAGCCGAGGGGGTGGTGGGGGAATAGTGTTAGGGGCGTTTTGCCAAGGGGTCTTGTAGAAGTTCTCGGCAGTGGTCGAAGTTGGGGGTTGGTAGGGGTAGGGTTCCTCCGCCTGGCTACCCATGTTCCATGTGCGCCTGGTTGCTGAAGAGAGCTCCGAGAAGAAACAACCGGGGGAAGGGATCTCGAGCTTGCTAAGCTCAGCAAGGGACCGACGTTGCCCGGAGGGGCCCCGGTTGAGGCTGGTCATTAAACGGGGAAGTTGGCGAGTTTGGGACATTTCCTGAGACATCTCCTGGGGCACTTCGATAACCTGCTCCGGGGCCGGTGTCTCATCATGTTCCGACTCGTGGTTGGAGGAAAGGGCCTGGAGCGTCTCCAATGCGCCGGGCTGGAGACGAACTCCTGACCAGTCCTCATCAACGTTGTCCTGGGCTCCGATCAAGGGGGTGGGCGGTGCGGACATGGCAGCCATCTCCTCCGAGTTGATGCTGCCATCGAGGGATGGGGGTGCGGAGACGTTGGGAATCTCCTGGATTTGTCGTAGCTCCATCAGTGACTTGACAGCTGGGGACATGGCAATAGCGGATGGTGGTGTTGGTGGAATGGGCGAGGTCATGTTCTTCTTTGCATCCGCCTGGACATCGGCTGGGATAACCAGACGGGACAGGGACAGTCTTTGACCGATTGAAGCTCTCGATGACCTCCGTAGACTTCTCCTCGAGCTCACGTGGCGACCAATACCATTTGCTTGCAGCATCTCCTTGCGCTGCGTTTCCTCATCAGAAATGTCATAAAGGTCGTCAAATTCCGTCACATCAGTCATGGCGCTTGATCGTTTATTATGCCACGCTCCCGAAGAAGGGTTGGAAGATGAAGTCTCTGAACTTGTGTCGTCGGCATCCGTGTCCGGCCCGCGGTAGCTCGAAATGCACGACGGTGTTGCCGGCAGGATCGGGGCGGCAAGGAAATGGAGGCCCCGTGGCGTAGGGAAATGGTCGCTCAAGGGAGAAAAAGGGGCAAGCCACTGCTCGATCTTTTGGTTGACTGGCCAGTTGCTGCTGTTATTGTTCTGGATATTGAAGTGTCTCCTTTGCTCCTGCTGCTGTGTCTCGGTATCGGTCTGTTCAGGTTCCTCCATTATAGGATTAAGAGTCCGGGCCATCCTCCGCCTGCCCTGCGGGGAGGGTGGCCGGTATGTAGTGCTGGGCAAAATCAGAAGGTCCGACATGGTGTTGGTGTCGTGGCAATATAGGGTCGCTTCTGATATTGATTAAAAAAGACTGGAAATAGAGCTGACCGGGAAAATGGAATGACGCCGGCGTCGATGCGAATGCAACAATAAGACGAAGAGTATGGAAATGGGGGGGGTTAAACGATGGACCGGCTTCGGTCAACGAAGCTCTATTCCTGTATTTGCGCAGAAAGGCGTAAGAAGAGAATGGAGATCTAAACAGGACTGCTCAACGCAGCCGGTCTGGGCCACGCGATATTATAAGAGACAAAGAAAGATGGATGGATGGAAAGGTGTGTGATGGCGACGGCAGGGTCCACTTGGACTGGCTGTCCGCCGATTCCCACCACAGCGGCTAGCACCCTCTCTAGCACCATATGAGAGCCGGATTCCCGCTGATATTGTCCCATGTTCTCCCATATTGCGCCCCCGTTGTCGCCCGTTGACGTGACTCTGGTGGCCGGGCCCTGGCAGTCGGCGAGACTTGGCTTCGCTCTTCCCAGTATCTCACAGGGTGGTCGCAGCAGTCGACCGCAAACTAGCTTTGGTTGGGCAGCACCACGAGTCCAAGACGGCCGGTTGACGAGGGTGGGAGAAGATTGTGCGACCGAATCAGGTTGCGCAGAACGTCGACCAAGAAGAAGTCGGCGAACCAAGCGTGCTATCCAAAGACAAGGCGCGCGCCAATGGGGCCTGTCCATCGACAGCGTTGCAGAGAGTACGACCAATGACATGGCAGGGAACGACGCCGGCACCCAGCTGGGCGCTTAAAATATCGAGTCATCCACCATGATTGGGCTCTCTCCTGTCCTCCGCCAGATTTTGCTAGTGTAGACTCCGTACGGGTACACTCTCCAACCTCTAGAATTCCCAAACAGGTCAGCATGAATGCATTAAAGATGGGGAACCGCAGACGGTGAAGAGTTGCAGACACCGCAAAATCGTGAAGGAATAAACAGGTAACCAGGAACGACGGCCATGCTAGGTAACATGGCCCCTTGCATTCGTGATCTAGAGATCGACGTAACCCTGGATCCCGTTGATGGTGCAGCCGAGGATCGATGAGAGGAACTGAAGCAGTGTCGTGAAAAGCTCGAATGGTTGGCCAGGGAAAACATTTCTCAATCGACTGATGTTACCCCTTCCCATTGACAAAAGTCCTGATATCGAATTGGAGCTTTATGAGATCACTCCACCATGATGTTGAATCGGCGCATTCTGGATAGAGAGGTATAGTCTGATATTTGGGTTGATGTGCTGGATGTGTAGGTGATGACTTCGTGATGAGAACTCTAGCGCCCGAAGAAACTCCACACTTGAGGTTCATAGTCTCTTCAGCTGTGATCCCGACCGCGCATCCGACCAAATGCTCGGTGGCATCCGTATCGGCAGCCGACTCCGCGTCCGATGCGGTGCGGTGAAGGAGGCTGGAAGCCGGTGAAATGTTCATGTGGAAGTGGAAGCAACGTGGAAGTGATGCGCGCCCGTCTGTGGCAGTGACGGGCTGACGGCGGTAATAAAGATTGAAGAGAGAGCGACACGGCGGCTGCAGTGGCCTCGGCGGCTATTTCAAAGACGCACAGACCTTCCCCGGACTTTAGAAATCTTGGCGCTGTCAGCTGTGGAGCACAGTTCAAAACTGCAAGTGGTCTGTGCCTCTTCTCCAACTGGCCCCACGTAGTCGTCACGGCAAGTGCCTTTTCGGATGTGCCCCGCCGTGAGATGAAAGAGAAGCCCCGCAATTATCAATCGCGAACGCCCCCAGCAGCGATAAGGAGGGGCAAGTGCAACAAGCTTCCCGTCCATGATCCGCTTTGCATTGCCTATCCGGTCCCCCGGAACAAAACATCACCTTTCGCGACGCAACTTAGACATACATACATCGGCTAGACATCACATAACGACGACAGAATTGTATACCCTATACCTTCGACCCGTACCTTACAGACCGCGCCTATTTCCTCCCCAGATCCAGCCATGACTGAACTCCCAGGACGTCATGTTGTTTATTGCGGTGGTAAGTTACATCACCTCTACACTTGCGCGCTCCGTCTATACCGCCCCCGTATCACGAAACCTTGCGCTGACCATTCTCTCTTCAACTGCTAGTGTGCTCCCTGCCGCCCGAGGTATGATACTATTCCCCGCTACCGTCCATCCGTCCCTAGAAACCCCGACCACCGACGACAGATAACTCACCACCGAAACCACCTTCCCCGAATTCTAGTACTGCGAATACGGCGGAACCGTCAAGAAGTGCCAGCAATGGCTCGAGAAGAACCAGCCGACCATGTACTCAAGGATATGGTCCCCCGAGGTGCTCGAGGCCGAGATGGCGTCGCTGTCGGTGGAGGCGCAGGAGCGGGCCATGAAGGACGCGAAGAAGAAGGCGGCCAAGGCCGAGGCGGCGGAGCAGAAGCAGGCCGACAAGCGTGCCAACAGCGTGGTGACCATCAAGCGCATTGAGCGCAACAAGAGGAAATACGTCACCTCGGTGTCGGGGTTGGAGGCGTTTGGGTTGGAGTTGAAGAAGGTGCTGTGCAATGCCGCTTACATGCTACCCACGGATGTTATATACATCGGAGTAATGTTGGAAGAAGTAATTGCTAACAAAGACTCTTTAACGTGGAATAGGTTGCCAAAGACTTTGGCAAGAAGTTCGCTACCGGCTCTTCCGTAACCAAGGTACCCAGCGGCGGCGAGGAGATTGTCGTCCAGGGCGATGTCAGCGGCGAGATCGAGGAGTTCATTCTCGAAAAGTACAAGGAGGTTCCCGAAGACAACATAGAACTCGTGGAAGACAAGAAGAAGAAGAAGGGCGAGGGAAACTAGATGTTTCGACTTCGACTTCGGTATTGAAAGGGACTGCGTAGGCGCCTGAACCAGGCGGGAGTTAATGATAGAGTTCTGTTGATATTGCTATGAGGGCTATCGGGACCGTACTGGCTATTTTGCTTTGGACCGAGGAAGGGAAGCTTTCTTCAAACGCTTGTGGGTGCGGGAAGAGGCGTTTCTAGCCCTGACGAGTAACGAAAGACAAAAGCGCTAAATGATAAAATGACTTGAATTTGCAATGTCCCACGGTCCCTGAATGTACCCTTCCAGACCTAATAACGCCGAACTCTGCGCAGCTGATACCTAGCGGCGGTCCTGATATCTGTACAAACTAACGCCAAACTGTAACAATGCTAATCCCACAGCGTATAACCTGAACGGGCTTCCTCCATATCCATACACCAGCAATGAAAAGACATACGAAAGCCAGCACGCAAAACCGAAACCAAAAACGGCTCACCCCCTCTTCCTCAACACCCTCCCCGACGCAGCGGGAGCCGCCGCCGCCGCCGCCTTCTCCGCCTTCTCCTTCGTCCCACCACCCGCCGCCTTCTTCGTCGCCGCCACACCCTTCTTAATCGTACTCATGACACCTCTCTTCGTACTAGCCGCCGTTCCAGACCTCATGCCCGTCGCCGTCGCCGGCCGCTGTCTCCGGGCCGCCACTGAGGACGTGCTGCTCGCCTCACTAGACACGCTGGCGCCACTAACTCTCCGCAATGTCCGTGTGGTGGTAGCATAAGCCGTCGAAGTGGTTGCCGCTCTGGCTCTAGATTTTGCCGCGCTGGCTTGGGTTGCTTCTGTTATCGTTGAATGCTTTTGCGGGCTGTTCGCTCGCGATCGCGCCTTTTCGACCATATTGCTGAGGAGGGTGGATGCACTCGTGCCGGCTGTGGATTTGGTTGGGGAAATTGGGCGTGCACCGATACCGGTTTGGTGGTGTTGTTTGGCAGGTGATGGGGTGCGCTCCCCTCGTGGTGCTAGACGCGAGTTGGATGATGTGGGCGAGAGGACTTGGTTGGGGTGGTTGCGCAGGATGTCGGCTGCTGGGCCGAGACGTTGTCGCTTTTCGGTGTTCGTGGGCTCGATTTCGTAGTTTTCTTTGTCGCGACCGGAGACTTCGTGGCTGCGATGGGATGTCGTTAACATTGAAGGCAGCGCTTTCCCAAGGGCAGGAGAAAAGGGGACTAACCTCATCGTCTTGATTGGACTGGGTCGTATGGGAGACGTGGACCGAGAAGCGGTCGCCGGCCGTTGGAGGATGGGCCGCGATGTTGTCGCATCTTTCGGTGGTACCGGGGGGCCTCTGGACGTGGTCGCAGCCTTCCGTTGTTGTTCGGTAGAGTACTTTTGTATGAGGTCGCCCATCTTCACTTTGCGAAGGGACATGGGAATGCGGTTGACACGAATTTCGATGCGTGTTCGAAGACTTTGCGCATGGATATTGTAGTTCGCCCGGAGTTTGCGAGCCCGTTCGGTGACTAGATATTTGTTAGTCGGCTACGCGCATCGTCACTGGCTTGTTTGGAGGATACACTTACGCTCAAGTTGTAAGTTGTCAATGAGCGCTTGTTTCTGCGCGGCCGTAATTCCTGTTCGCCTCTTCTTCTTCGCGGGACTTTCGCTGCCATTTGGTCGTCCGTTTTCTGTTGTACTTCTGTCAAGCGACGGCGCCACGAGGCCGGTGTTGTGCTCGTCGTCAGGAACGTCGGCCTCGTCCGACTTGCGTTTCGCGCCGGTGGTCGGAGACATGGTCGCCGTAGATCGGATGATGGCAATTCTGTCAGCTTTGATTTTGGGCTTTTAGAAAGGAATGGGTCGGAATCGTTAGCGGAAAAAGTGTGGATGTTTTAATCGGTGTATTCTTGATGGATGAGCGACTCGAAGTGTGTTGCAGGTTGGATTGAATGGTACGCTGTGCTGTGAGTGGTCGAGATTTCCTAGAGTAAACAAACGAAAGCACTGACCACTCAAGGCGCGTTAGACACACGGGGGCGTGCAGCTGCAGCAGCTCCAGGTCACTGACATAACTCAGCGGTACGTACCTCCACCTGATAGCGTAACGGCAGCTACGCGGGCAGCTAGGCTGAACCGCCTTACGCAGGAGCTCCCCGACCTGTCACTGAACATCATCTTTCCATCAAACCATCAACAACCTTTCCCACTCATCCAACCTTTTCCATACCAACCTCGAACGACGCTAAGATTTTCTTACCAAATTGCATAACACAGCGACATCCATCAATAATTTGCAGTTGAACAAACCCCGACAAGATGCCTCTCGAAGCGGTAATGATTGTGGTGGACAACAGCGAGAGCAGTCGCAATGGAGATTACACGCCAACCCGCTACGACGCGCAAGCGGACGCTGTTAACATCATCTTCCAAAACGTCGTACAAGGCAACCCCGAGTCGTCGGTCGGTCTCATGAGCATGGCCGGCAGGGGTCCTGAGGTCCTGGTGACGCTCACAACGGACCAAGGCAAGATCCTCGAGGGTCTGCACCGGACGAAGAAGAACATCCGTGGCTCGGCACACTTGTCGAGGGCTATCCAGGTGGCGTGGGTATGTGGCATCTCCTCTTGATCTTTCCCCGGAAGCTACATACAACTAACTAGCTATTCTATCTACTACAGCTCGCACTCAAGCACCGACAGAACAAGTCCCAGCGGGGTCGTATCGTCATTTTTGTTTGCTCGCCCATCGAGGAAGAGGAAAGCGATCTCATTAAGCTCGCCAAAAAGATGAAGAAGAACAACACCAGCGTTGACTTTGTGCTTTTCGGCGACATCGACGAGGAGAACCAGAAGAAACTCGAGGCTTTCAACCGCGAGGTCAAGAGTGGCGAAGGATCCAACCTGGTCGTCATCCCACCGAGCAGCAAGCTTCTTAGCGACCAGCTCATTTCGACACCTATCCTCCTCGGCGAGGCTGCTGCTGGCGGTAGCGGAGGCGCTGGTGGCGATGCTGGCGGTGCGGCGAACGAGGACTTCCCCTTCGGTATCGATCCATCCGTCGACCCCGAGCTGGCCCTTGCGCTGAGAATGAGTATGGAGGAAGAGAAGGCACGCCAGGAGAAGCGCGCCAAGGAGGAGGCCGAGGCCGCGAAAAAGGCGAGCTTGGAGGACGTCAAGGAAGAGGCTGGTGAGTCGGAACCATTGCTAGGCAAGGATGGCGAGCCGAGCGGCAGCGGCAGCAAAAAGGATGATGACAAGCCCGGCAAATCAGATGATGGCGACAAGATGGATACCTCCTAGTCGGCTCATTGTTGGCGGGTCGGGATTATGAGTGATGGCGCTTTGCAAGGGACACCTAACCATGGGCGCTGGCTGTATTTGTGTAGAATAGACTCGCTATGGTATTACATGGGCAACTACCTACCGCCCGTCTTTTGAGCATGAAGCTGTTCTATCATGACCCTTTGGCCGCCCGCCCCCATTATTCCCAAAAGATAAACGCCACGTAACTCCGTCTGACAGACATAACATTATAACTTAATACCATCCCTCCCCCCCCCCCCCCCCTTCTTTCTCATCCCTCGTGCTGTATGACCCCACTCACTACCACTATCTGTTGTTAATCTCCCTAATATGCGACAACAGCTTCCGGTCAAACATATCGCACCGGATCGGCATCTCGAGCTGGTAGAACGGGTTCTTCATGACGTAATCCGAGTAGAGCTCGTAGATGCGTCTGATGATCACGTCCACGTTCGTCTGCGTCGTGTCCGTAAACAATAAAAACTTGACCCCCGTCAGCGTGTTGAAGCACTGCAGCCGGAAGTTCTCCGACTCGAGCACCTCCAGACCCGAAGGCGGTTCCGGCCGCGTCAGGATCCCGCCTGGCACGCCGGGGATGCTGTTGGATAGGGGCCGCTCCGGGGAGGTCTTGACGGGGTTTAAGCGGGCTGTGATTGCGTGGACGCTTTTTGGGGGGGACGGATGGGCGTGTTAGCATGATGTGAAGGAGGTTGAAGTTGTGGTATGTGAGTAACATGTGACATACCCGTGAAAGGTTCCGGCCAGGACGAGGTAGTCGTTGGTGCTGAGCTTGTTCAGGCCACCTTCGTGAAACGTCCTGTTGTAGATTAGGCCACCAGCCTTGTTGATGATGACGAGGGAGAATACGGTCCTGAGGCATGTGTTAGTATCATGTCTGGTGTATGAGGTTGTTTGTGGACAGAAACTCACATTGTGATGGCCTCATCTCATGTGAAACCTTAACACGGCGACTGAAGAAGCAAAAGAGCGGAATGAAGGTTGATCCAGCGCGGCAACTTGGATGGCCAACTCGAATGTTTATGGGGGGAATGTTGCTGGCTCCAAGACTCGATATCGTTTGGTAGTTTCTTTCAAAAACGTTCTCAAAGAGAGGTACTGTGAAGTTGGTGTAAGTTAACCTTTCTTCCTGAGGACGTTGCTGTGTCGCTGCCTCCTGGGCGGGATACGGGAAAGCGGCCAGGGTTCAGGATGAGTGGGCAAATGGAAGGACGTAGGGGTTAGGGTTATTTCAGTGAGCTATCCCAGCTGTTCATCGCACCTTAGTCGTCCCTTGCAACGGCAGGCACCTTAATGACTGGCCCCTGATTTATTTACAATAGCCAGGGGCATTGCTAATTCACAAACAATCGGTTGTTACTAATGGAATTTGACTCTTTCCGCACATATAGCTAGAGGTAGGTAAAGTGAACAAGTGCTTGTCTGTGACAGATCTCATCCCGCGGTCCGTTGGCTCCAGCTGCGTTGTTCCCGTCTCTCATCACGCGCGGTGTCCATTAAGATCTCGGCATGCAAGCCGAGTTTATAGCCAAAACAAGCTGGGACGGAATCTCGGAAACCGCTCAGAGAGTAGCCCCGCGACACCACAAGGCATCTCTACTGCGGACGTCAACAACATCGAGCTGGTCAAGGTCAGGGGCCTCGGCGAAGACAGTAAAGAACAGTCAAGAGTGTGATCCTGGCTCGGCAGATGTCAAGTCATCCGACCATCGATCCCCCACTTCACATTCCCGTCCCGCCCGGACGCTGGCCCTGCGAATTTTAGTGGACCGAGATGCCTGGATCAGCGGGCAAGTCGGTTTCAGCTGAAGCTCGTTCTTATCGTCGTGGTGCTGTCGCGGTGGAAATGGTGGGTCAAGCCAGCCGAATCTGCTTGAATCTGCCACGGGCAAATCTCCACCATCCCGAATTGTGGCCACATGGAAGTTTAAAAAAGGTAACGTTGGACCAATTCCAGCGAATGGAATTCTCGCGCGGGTCGAAATTCCATGAAGTTGATGTCGAGTCCACTTGGTTGCTTCTGCTTGCTGCCAGCCTCGACGCAAGGTTCCGAACCGACTGTACATATTTCTTCCAACGCGTTCTCCATCCCGTCCGATATATCATCACCTGTTTCTCCCTTTGACCTTTTTACCTTCCCACATACGCTTGCTTTTCTTGGGAAGCTCTGGCCCAAGGTTCGACGTCAGGGAACCACCTACCTTACCTAACCGCTACAGGTACCCGACGTTAAGTTCCCTGTCTGCCCCGCCATCAGACGAACAAGTTGCTTCCTTCCGACAGGGCGATTCGAATTATTTCCAGGCTGCCAAAGGACATCACAACCAACAACACTCGAACCTTGCCTACTTACACATTGCCGACTGCGCCCCCCGGCAGCTCACTCCGTCGCCCCCAACGCTCCAGTAGCGGCTTTATGCCCCGATTTGCCCATTCGCCATGGCCGCCTCACGTCGGCGTCAGGCGCCTAAACCGCAGCACAATGCGGTAAACAGCAACAAGAACCGCGACGACCGAGGAACCATTGTGTCGGAACCTTCGCCCCGTGTCATCAATGCTGCCCCGTCCCTCGAAAAGGCCGAGATGTACGGAATCGACGACAACCGTCCGTTCTTCAGCCGCGCCATGGCCCTGGCTGGGCGCATGTTCATCGAGACAATTCCGCAATGGATAGCTATAGGAGTTATGCTCTCGTTGATCTTTGGAGGGTGCTGTTCCAATGTCTTTGCGCTCGAGTCCATCATCAAAGTTGAGCCCGGTGCCGGTACGTTTTCTCCGTCATCAGCTAGCCGATCGGATTCGCATTGCTTTGCAACCCGGATACCACGGATCTGGGAATATGGCTAACAATGTCCCCACCGTTCGCAGGAACACTCTTGACCTTTGTCCAATTCCTCTTCGTCGCCCTCGTCGGCCTGCCTTCCCAGATCGACTGGAGCCGTCCGCCCTTCTTCCTAAAGAAAAACCAAGTTCCGATCAAAAGATGGCTGATCAACATCGCGTTATTCTTTGCTATCAATGTCCTCAACAACCATGCTTTCAGCTACGACATCTCGGTGCCAGTACATATTATCTTGCGCTCCGGAGGTAGCATAACTACAATGGTTGCGGGAGCGTTATGGGGCAAGCGGTATTCCAAGATCCAGATCATAGCCGTGCTCCTCCTCACCGTGGGTGTGATCACGGCAGCCTGGTCTGATGCGCAAAGCAAGGTAGGCCTCCCAACAACCTACTCAACGCTCATGAAGGGTACGAGTACTGACAGACCTTCCAGGGATCGAGCAAGAAAGAGCCTCACGAGAAGAACTCGGACTTTGGCATTGGTCTTGCCATTCTCTTCGTTGCCCAGAGCTTATCAGCTGTCATGGGCCTTTACACGGAGGAGACTTACAAGAAATATGGCCCGCACTGGAAGGAGAACCTCTTTTACTCGCATCTCCTGTCCTTGCCCCTGTTTCTGTTCTTCTGGCCGTCGTTGACGACACAGTTCAAGAGACTGGCCGACAGTGCGCCCTTGACTCTTCCGCTGCCGGACTTCGAGGAGTACCCCAACCTGTCGCCCAACATCCAGAAGTTCCTGGAGAATATTCACATTCCCAGTCAACTGTTTTATCTGGCGCTGAACGTCTTGACCCAGTATGCTTGCATCCGCGGAGTCAATCTTTTGGCAGCTGCCTCGACTGCCTTGACAGTCACGATCGTCCTCAACATCCGGAAGCTTGTTAGTCTGCTGTTGAGCATATGGCTGTTCGGGAATAAGCTGGCGTTTGGAACCTTGGTGGGAGCCGTGATAGTGTTCGGCGCTGGCGGGTTGTACTCGCTGGATGGGAAGAAGAAGGCTCCGGTCCGGAGGGTCTCGTCCGCGCCGCTCAAAAAGGCTTGATCCGCTTGGGGTTTGATTTGTTGTAACTGTAGAAGTTCAGTTGATACTTGATAGCGGCCGGGATAACCGTGTCTGACTAATAGTTTGGAATGGAACTCGGAGTCTGCACCGATCCTAGGGCTCGATGACTGCTTTTAGGTAATAGTTTGACTGAGGTGTCTTTGTTGACGGAAGTGACCGAGAATAAGGGGCCGGAACCGCCCTATCAATAAATATTTACGGGTCCGCCTCCAGGGGCCACCTTGTGCCCTTGCAGCGGCTAGGGTCGGCATGCAAGCAGTTTTTTACAGGTGGTCCTTCTGTCAGGTGCAGTGGGCACAGAAATGAGACTGATTTGATGAAAGAGATCGTAGGGAGAGCTTGTCTGCTTGTCAATGGTCCATCGAAAAACCCCTGCAAGAGCCTTATTTGGTGGGGTTGCGATGCGTCATTGGACGGCAGATGGAAGATCCCGTTCGCTTTGGTGTGGTTGTGATAGAGTTCACACCACCTTTGTACGGCAGTTATAGGCCTATCTCCGTATCAGACTATCAGAGTATCAGAGTTTGGAGGGGCTTTAGTCTGGGCGTTCCATCTTGACAGTCAATGTACTTCTCCGACTTCAACCCAACACAAACCTGAACACCACACACACCAAAGAACATCAGCACAAGTCCAGTACCTTGCCAAAAGGTCGTCACCCGTTGTACACGTCGGACAACGAACAAACAGGTTGAACTGTGACTGTGCCCGAAGACTACAACAACCAATCGTTGTTTTGGGCTTCCATCCCGCGGGGAAAATCTGGAAATCTGCCCCTCTCTGTCATCACCTTCTTCCCCTGTGTACACCCAGACACTGCAGCAACAGTTCACTTTCTCTTTGCGCTGTTAGAGCTGCTACTATGTGTGGTGGTAAGTTGCAGGAACCACAGCGTCCCACGTCATTGATCCCGTCCTTGACCAATGTCCCCTCCAATGCCTTGAAGATTTTGGCCTGATGATCTTCTGCCAGGACCTTCCCCTTACGCGCGCGACGCCCAGTCGTCAAGCCCGACGTCTCCCAGCTTGGCGGCTAGCCACCTGCCGGCTCGCGATTCCGACGATGAAGAGTACAGGGCTCATGAAATGAGTGACACAGAGTTCGACAACACCATCGAGGATGACCACCTTGGCAGCAGGCCTGGCAGCGCTAATGGCCACGGCGACCTGGCCAACACCGAGAACCACTCGACAGACGCAGAGATTGAAGAGGGCATGCTTCTCAGAGATATGCCCAAGAAGACAACATTCTACGACGCCGTAACCGAGCGCCAGATGAGTCAAACAGACGCCAAGCTGTTCTATCAACGAAGCCAGGTCGAGAGGAACCAGATTCCTACAAACGCCCACGCTACTCCCATTGGCAGTCCTTTCATCACGCCAGGTCAGGATCCTTTCCAGAGTGCCATTCTATCCCCTGAGTCCACGATGGGCACCGGGCTCAATGCTGGCCTTCTCAATGATCCTCTGATCGCGGCCTCAATACGCCACAGGATGCCGCGACTTTCAGGCAGTTATAGTCATACTCGGGCCAACAATGGCTCGCCATTGCCGGGGAGGATTAACCCGGCTGCTCAGCGGGAGACGTTGCTGAACACCGGCATGGTCTCTGGTATTGGAAGCAGTACTTATATGGACGCAGACCCTCAGATCACCGCTGAGCTTACTGGCATCTTTCAGGACGTTCAGAAGATCATTGATATTAGGCGGAAGTACATCAATCTCTCCCTCCAAGGGCCGCACGACAACCCTAAGGATGACCCTAGCTGGGTCATCTATCCTCCTCCCCCGGTTCCGGCCTGGAGCGAAGACCGGGGAAAGGCTGGGCGCGGCACTCATGCTCATAACAGCGCGGGAAACAGCCTGGCAAATAGCATAATTTTAAACAACGACAAGCACGAAGGGTCCTCTGGCCCCCCCTACAAGTGGACGGGCAAGAAGCGCAAGCCTGGGCAGGATATTGGAGAGGATTTCGTGCTTGAGGATTTGCTGCCTGTGCCCGGTCCGGATGATTTTACATACAAGCTGGATGAAAGTGGTGTTTACCAGATCTACAGTAACGACCAGGACAAAGAGGCCGATAAGCCAGCTATCAAGATTCCGACCTTGAGGGAGTATTACTTGGATCTGGAAGCCATCCTGTCAGTCTCCTCGGACGGACCTAGCAAGAGTTTCGCGTTCAGACGTCTTCAGTACCTCGAAAAGCGGTTCGACCTCTACGTGCTCCTGGAGGGATACGACGAGACGGCCGACAGCAAGAAGGTGCCCCATCGTGATTTCTACAACGTCAGAAAGGTCGACACCCACGTTCACCACTCGGCCTGCATGAACCAGAAGCATCTGTTGCGTTTCATCAAGAGTAAGATGAAGAAGTACCCGGACGAGATTGTGCTTTACAGAGATGGCAAGCACCTGACGCTGGCTGAGGTCTTTGAGAGTCTCAATCTCACAGCCTACGATCTCAGTATCGATACGCTGGATATGCACGCTCACACGGATTCGTTCCACCGCTTCGACAAGTTCAACCTGAAGTATAACCCGATTGGCGAGTCGCGTTTGCGTACCATCTTCCTCAAGACGGACAACTTCATTAACGGACGCTACCTGGCCGAAATCAGCAAGGAAGTCATTGCGGATCTGGAGTCTAGCAAATACCAGATGGTTGAGTGGCGTGTGTCCATCTACGGCAAGTCCCTCGATGAGTGGGACAAGCTTGCCAACTGGGTTGTCGACAACAAGCTGTTCTCTCACAACGTCCGCTGGCTCATCCAGATTCCTCGCCTCTACGATGTTTACAAAGCTAGTGGCGGCGTAAACACGTTCGAGGAGATTGTCAGGAACATTTTCGAGCCCTTGTTCGAGGTCACTAATGATCCCTCCAGCCACCCCAAGTTGCACATCTTCTTGCAGAGAGTCATTGGTTTGGACAGTGTCGACGATGAAAGCAAGGTTGAGCGACGACTGTTCAAGAAGTTCCCCGTCCCCAAAATTTGGGACGGCAAGCAGAACCCTCCGTACAGCTACTGGATCTATTACCTGTATGCGAACATGGCCTCGCTTAACCACTGGCGCAAGAAGCGTGGGTTCAACACTTTTGTCCTCCGTCCTCACTGCGGTGAAGCGGGTGACAGCGAGCATCTTGCCGTCGCTGCTTTGTGCTGCCACAGCATCAGCCACGGTCTTCTCTTGCGCAAGGTTCCTGTCTTGCAATACGTCTTCTACCTTGAGCAGATTGGTATTGCCATGTCGCCATTGAGCAACAACGCGTTGTTCTTGGCATACGAGAGAAACCCGATGCACCAATACTTCAAGCGTGGCCTCAACGTGTCGCTCTCCACGGATGACCCTCTCCAGTTTGCGTTCACCAAGGAGCCGCTTATCGAGGAGTATGCGGTGGCGGCGCAGATCTACAAGCTCAGCCCGGTGGACATGTGCGAGCTTGCCAAGAACTCTGTGAAGCAGAGTGGTTACGAGCATTCGATCAAGGAGCAGTGGCTGGGCAAGAACTTCGACTTGCCAGGAGCCCAGGGCAATACCATGGTCAAGACCAACGTGCCTGACCGCAGAGAGGAGTTCCGCTATAGGACTCTTCTTGAGGAAAGGGGAATGTAAGTTTACGTACTTTCGTCGAGCCGGTGAACAACTGCTGACAAGTGAACATAGGGTTGAAAGATACAACGCCCTCGCAGCCGAATCGGCGGCAGCCTCTGCTCAAGCAGCCCCCAAGTCTCCCGCGCCGCCTGCGAAGGCTAGCATCGGGGAAGCGAAGACATCGCTCAACATCAGCACCTCGCAGCCCGCTCCGCACGGGGGCACCGACTCCCTTTCGCAGTCCCAGATGCTTCCCAGCCCCATGCTGCAGTCGCCCCAGCTGGGACTCCCCAGTGCCGCCGTCGAAGGAACAGGAACCGCCACTGGCCTCACCGACTCGATGAGGGAGCTGCATCTCCCCGAGCACGAACCTAGGTATTTCCCCGGCGTGATGTCGCGCAGCCAGGGGCGCAAGACCAGCACCCGACAGAGTTCGATTCATGAGAGCGATGCCAAGCCGTAGGTGGCTGACATCACCTCATCTGGAGAATTCGTCGGCGAGGTGGAGGTGATGAGAAGGAAGGACACGCCGAGCGTGATTGTGATGGAGGATTATATGGAGGACATGCAGCCTCGGGAAGCTACGGTGGGGATGGCGCAGAAGGTGGGGAGTACGCCTGTGCAAGACTGTCCTGACTGTTTGAAGGTGGTATGTGAGTGAGTGAAGGGCGTTTCGTTGAAGATATATAGACACTGGGCCATTCTGGGTCTGGACCGGCTGGGTATCGAAACTGGTACTGGTATCTGGAAGCATGCTATATAGACTTATCAGAGCTTTGAACTAAGTTCAAAGGGTGATATTCTCGCTATATAATCTACGTTGAACTGGCGTCTAGACTTTGGTCGGGTTATCTCCACCAAGAAAAAGGGGGTTGACGGTAGTTGCTACTTGCTAGTATTGCTAGTTACGTTACCGTACGGGAGGTTATTACGAAACAATTCCAATTCAGGGGGCGTATAAATAACGACGACACCAGCTGAACGGCTCCCATGTCCAGCGGACCCTCGACCTGAAATGAACGATCCACTAAGCGCCCAAATGTCAAGAGGGAAAACCCGGGATATGACGCTATCTACACGTGCAGCTACACAGTAGATCGCTGATGAATGCCCGGGTCTGCCGGTCGAGACCAGCTACCTGCTATTTCTTGATTGATGGGAGAGTTAGGCGTGAAGAAGAGCCTAGCTAAGTTGACTTTCATAATCAAGCCATAATTACGGCCAATTAACACTTTGTGACAGAGTGAAAGTTACGCTTTCAAGGTATTGCTATGCCGTACCGGAAGCGCAGAAGATGCGGCGGGCTGTGCTTGCTCCTGCACGATCTCACTCTTCGGGTTCAATTCGGAAGCATCCTTCGTTCCTGCGCCAGTGCCTTGCTTTGGCGTTTCCATGTTGGCCGGTCATTGGGTTGGATTCGACGATCGAGATGCGCTGCAGTTGTTCCATATAAGGTAGGTACAGCGCTGGGAGGTTACGTAGTTCTTGGGGGTTTAAGTTTCCAGTTTCGCGATCTTGCAAGTAACGGACAAGGAGTTTGTTCTCTGGTCAATGCACTTCCTACGCTTTGTTCTGTTCTCGTAATGGATCTTCCGTGGACATTTCATTTTCACAAATATACATTTTGGTGATAGCATCCGTGAAAGATCGCGGCGTCTTGTCGACCGCTTCGTTGCTCGTTTTATTCCCCGAGTTCAGCGATCCCCGAACACACCCCCGGACCGGCTCCCGACCCATCGCGTTGGCAGCGAATAGGGCAGCTCACGTCATTAAACGAGCACTCGGGTCCACGACTGGGACATAGAGTAATTTCCAGTGTCTCCCTTGTCTCGACCATTTCGACCGCAACTCCAAACTCTTGATCACGATAAAGATCAAATATCTCACAGGGTCACTGCAGCCGCGTGCGCTCGCTGTCGACAACTTTACCGCCGTTCCTTCGCTCGAAATCACAGGCTATCCGTACCGGGCATACAAGGAGGGCTTTGGCCGGCCACGATCCTAGGTACGTACAAGCGGGCATACAGTGCTGCTCCAGCGGCTACCCCTTGCTTCAGGAGCGCCCGTACACTCTAGAACTAGTGTAGCTCGTCCGCAGCGGTGCATCACTGGCACCCACCCCCCCAATCCAGGAGTTCCCGCTCGTTCATCTGCCCAGCCGCAGCGCCGCCCCCGTCACCCGTCACCAACCCAGCGTCACCCGCTCTCACACGCTGCCGCCGCCGCTCGCTCCTTGTTTCCATTTTTTTCCTTTCCCCCCCCCCCAACCCCCCCCCCCCCCGGAACCAAGACTTGTGATACCACCACCAGCCACCATTCGCACCACAGCGCCTTTCGTTTCCCCCGATTCCTTCCTTCGTAATAACAACTTCCCTGCGTCATTTCATGCCGGCTGCCATCCAGAGCGCATCATACGAGTAGAATTCCCGCAGCCATGGGCTTCCTCGGCGTCTACAGGGCCATCTACGATTACGCGCCCCAGGGCGAGGGCGAGTTGACAATCTCCGAGGGCGACATTCTCTACGTGTTGGAAAAGAGCCAGGACGACGATTGGTGGAAGGCAAAGAAGAAGGCCAATGCCGCCGACGATGACGAGCCCGTCGGCTTGATCCCGAATAACTACATTGAGGAGGTATGTGATGTGGTCTGAGGTCTAGATGGATTATGTGCAGTGTCGTCTGGATACCTACACCTACTTGGAGGATAGCAAGCTGGCTGGCCGTGGCATCAGATGGATCACTTGAACTGACCGCGCAACACCATGACACCAGGCGAAACCCGTATTATACGCTCGCGCTCTCTACGAGTACACGCGTCAGACCGACGAAGAGCTCTCCTTCCCCGAGGATGCGCAGCTCTCAGTCTTCGACACTTCTGACCCCGATTGGATTCTAGTTGGCCACGATGGCGACTACGGCTTTGCGCCCGCCAACTACATTGAGTTGGGCGATGGCCAGGCTGGCCAGGTCGAGGAGGAGGAAGAAGCGGCTGCTCCCCCTCCGCCTCTTCCGCAGAGGACACCAAGCGTCAGCGTTGATGTAGCCAGCCCGCCCCTACCCGCCAGGAGCGTGCCCTCCGAGCCAAGCACCCCCGTCGCTGCTTCCAACCCTGCTGCCGCCATCGCCGGGGTGATGGCCAACCGCTCGTCGTTCCACCCCCCAGCGCCCATCAGTGTTCCCCAGCCCCAGCGACAGTCATACGCTTCGGAAGACTATGAAAACGAGGTTAGGTCCCCGCCGCTTCCGAGCCGCCCGCGGGGCGATTCGCAAATTGCTCCGGAGCAAAAGTCCTACAGACCGGTGCCGCCTCCCGCCCAGTCTGCATCGCAGGACACCGACGACTATGGCATCAGCCCGCGAACCTCCCAGCCTCCTCCTCAGACCGCCGCGCTCACCCCTGGTGGTTTCCACATGTACAACATCAACGAGATGACGTCGGTGATGGGCAAGAAGAAGAAGATGCCGACCACGTTGGGTATCAACTTGAGGACGGGAATGATTCTGATAGCACCGGAACACTCCCACGACGGTCCGTCGCAGGAATGGAGGGCCGATTGCATGACGCACTACTCTCGGGAGGGCAAGCACGTGTTTATGGAGCTCGTGCGACCAAGCAAGAGCGTCGACTTTCATGCAGGCGCCAAGGACACCGCTGAAGAGATCGTCGCGATGCTGGGCGACATGGCCGGAACTGTGCGCCTCGAGGGACTCAAGGAGATCATTGCCGCGGGAGCGGGAGGCAAGAAGAAGAAGGGTACCGTGCTATATGACTTTATGGCTCAGGGTGAGGATGAGGTCACTGTCGGCGTCGGCGATGAGGTTGTTATTCTCGACGATACCAAGAGCGACGAGTGGTGGATGGTTCGTCGCATCAAGAACGGCAAGGAGGGTGTGGTGCCCAGCAGCTACATTGAGATCAGCGGCGTCTGGGATGAGCCGGAGACGGCCATCACCGGTATTGCCGTGGGCATGTCGGAAGTCGAGAAGAACCGTCTGGAGGAGGCGCGCTTGACCAAGGAGGCTATCAAGGCTGCTCAGCGCGAGGAGGAGAAGGAGAAGCAGAAGAGGAACTCTGAGGTAGGTCCAGGATTGCGATTGCAAGAAAGAAGAAGTAGTTTGCCGGCCAGAGATGATAACAGAAGAGGAAAACAGCGAAGCAGTAAGCGCGAAAACGGTCAGAGCAGCAGCTCCAAGTCGTCGAGCAAGTCGAGTAAGTGCATTTGCGTCCAACTCAAACTATCGAGGTACTGACAGTCTGTCGCAGAGCCCGATCCTTCCAAGGTACGAACGTGGACCGATCGATCCAAGTCCTTCAGCGTAGAGGCCCAGTTCCTCGGTGTCAAGGATGGCAAGATCAGGCTTCACAAGATGAACGGTGTCCAGATCGCCGTGCCTGTCTCGAAGATGTCTGTTGAGGATCTTGAGTACGTGGAGCGCGTAACTGGTGAATCTCTCGACGAAGACAAGCCCCTATCCGACCTTAAGAACAAGCGATCCGCCGGTGAGTCTTCGAGATCTAGTCGATCGACGCGCGACAGGGAAAGAGACCGTGGTTCCAGCTCTCGGGTTGGCGCCACCATCGACACCTCGAAGAAGCCCGACTACGACTGGTTCAACTTCTTCCTCGGTTGTGACGTACAGGTTGGTTTGTGCGAACGGTATTCGCAGGCTTTCTTGCGGGAGGCCATTGACGAAAGCGTCTTGCCAGATGTTGACGCTACTGTGCTGAGGAACTTGGGTTTGCGTGAAGGTGATATTATCAAGGTCATGCGGTATCTGGATAACAAGTACATGCGGAATAAGAAGGGCGAGGAGGGAGAGGGAGGACTCTTCTCCGGACCAGGAGGCGCGCTGCGCAACAACACGAAGAAAGGCCGGCCGGCGCCCCCTGTCGAGGTCAGCAACACTGTCGATCCCAACGCTTTCTCTAAGGACTCGGGTGCTGGTAGTGCCAAGGCCTCATCGCCTACTGCTGCGGCTACGCCAATGTCGTCTGCCTCCAAGCCTTCCAGGGGCTTTGATGATGATGCTTGGGATGTCAAGCCCACCAAGACGAAAACCCCTGAGCCGGCTGCGCAAGCCGTTACTCCCGCTCCGGCCCCTGCTCCTGCTGCGCCGGCCCTGGTTGACGCGCCGGCTCCCCCTCCGCCAGCGGCTCTTACCAAGTCGATGCAGGAGTTGTCGTTGCTTACCCAGCCTCTGGAGCCCGAGAAGGTTGCTCCTCCGCCAGCTGTGCAACCGGCCATCACGTTACCTCCGCCCTCCGCGGCTACGGCTCCGGTTGCTGCTCCGGCTCAGGTTCCTCAGCTTACCGGCGCCATTCCCGGCTTCTTCACTGGTATGCAACCTCCTGCTGTTAGTGGACAGATCCTTCCTCAGAACATTGCTCGCCAAAGACCTCTTGCTCCTCAGTTCACCGCGGCCCAGGGTGGTCTCGTTGCTCCACCCCCTCCATCTCGCCCCCTCTCGGCGCCTCAGTCCGCTCAACCCAGCGCCTTCACACCACCCCCTATCCAGCCTCAGATGACCGGATTCCAACCACCCCAGATCGCTGCACCTGGTCAGAGCCTCGGCGACCTCGCCCAGCAGCGTCTCCAACAGCAATATACCGCCCAGATGCAGGCCCAGCAGCAACAAATGCAACAGCCCATGATGACCGGCATGCAACCCATGATGACCGGCATGCAGCCCCAGCAAACCGGCTTCGGCCAGTTCCCCCCTCAACAACAACCCTTCATCCCTCAACCCACTGGCTTCGGTATGCAGCAACAACAACAACCCATGATGACGGGCATGCAGCCCCAGCAAACCGGCTTCGGTCAATACCCTCAACAACAGCAACAACCCTTCATCCCCCAGCCGACCGGCTACGGTCATGTCGGTGGTGGACTCCCGCCTCCTCTCCAGCCTCAGGCTACGGGCATGAGCTTCACTCAGGGCTTTGGAAACGGACCCCAGCAGCAGCAGCCGTTGGTGCCTCAGCAGACGGGGCCGGCGCCGCCTGTGAGGTTTGGGGTTAGTGGTGATGCGAAGAAATTGGCGCCGCAGGCGACGGGGAGGAGGGCGAATTTGGCTGCTGCTAGTAAGTCTTTCTGTTCGAAGAAGTTTGTCTTGCGGTTCATATGCTAACGGTTGTGTACTAGCTCCTGATAACCCGTTCGGTTTCTGAGTTTTCTCCATACAATGTGTGTAGGCTTTGTCGCATTCTTGTGGGTGAGTGAGTGGATTCCGTCTAGTGGTTGGCCGTGGTCGAGTTGAGATGTATGAGGTTGAGTTTGGTTTTGTTGGTTGGGGTTGGTTGTTGATAGACTGTGCGGACTACCCGGAGAATGGGTGATGAAGAGCGAGTGAAGCTGGAGTAAAGAGAGAAGTGAAGGGGAAACGCAAATGAGAGAGTTGGGAAGGTTGGAAGGGTGAGAAGAGGGTGATGGTGCAAAGCATTAGCGAGTTCCTCGAGACAACACAACTTGAACACGCCGACGAAATAGAAGGAGGAGAAGAAGAAGAAGAAGAAGAAGAAGAAGGAGCACCGCGGATCGCATAGCATCGTCGCGTTTTTTTATAAGAACGGTACTTTTTTAATATGATAATTACTAGGATGGATTGTCAAGTTTTGGAAGACCTGTTTGGTATAAAGGATCGAAAAGTTCATTCCATGCTGTTACGGATGTGTTAAAAGGTGGACGCTTTCTTCCATTCTGGCCGATGGTGAGTAGACTTGAACATTGTCCTTGATGTGACGGTGAGTCTGACGGCACCTATGAGATCCGTGTGTTACCATCTGGTCTTTCTGGTCTTTTATGTCTTTCATCCCATCTGGACTGTCATCGCATGTAAGAAGCCCTAAGTGCACGTTCTCCCCGATGTTGATTAGGTTTCTCTTCTTTCTTCTTCATCGTTAATATCTAATTACTTTCGTCAGACGTGTTGGACGCGCCAGCGCAGATGTGCGTGATGTAAAGGTGATTTTATATATGATCATCATTAAGCAGTAAGGACTTGTGGACTTTGCAATGTACCTATACATCACTTCACCATTCAGAAGCACTTCGCCGTTCATATTGAGAGTAAGGCCTTTCATGAACATCTATTATTCTCATTAAAACCTATACTACCAACCCTGAACGACCCTAAACTAATACCATGGTGCATATCCCAGATACGACCATACAAAGCCAATGCATACGCTTTATCGATCCTCTCCCCACTGTAAAATAAGAACCGCTTACAAAATGATATAGCAACCTCCTCCGCAAGCGATTGATGGCTAGACCTCATCAACTCATCTACCCTGTTTAACGATGTATCCAAAGAGATATGGCGAGTAAACCCCGTGTTTGTCACCATGAATTCGACACTAGCACCTAGCCCGTCTCTAACGAACTCCTCCTCTTCTTCCCGCTCTTGTTATCCGAGATTCTGCGCTTGTTGCGCTGTCGGTCTAACTTGGACCTCCACCTCCGTATCTTTTTCTCTTCTTTAGTTCCTTCTTAGTCCTGCCATAGTTTCCCCCCATCACATCCCTTAAAAGCAGCCTCTCTTCCCCGCTCGCTTCCGGACGCGGCACCGGCAACATGTCCAGCAGGTCTCTATTACCATTATTACCTGCGCTCATGGCCTCGATGACACGCCTCAGCGCCGGCAGGGACGGATCGTCGTCATTCCCGCTGGCGCTGCTGTGGGTAACCGCGTCCACAGGTGAGGATGGTGGGCGCGTAGGAGAACGGAATCCGAGAAAGGCGCGCTAGTCCTACTGGATCGTCCCCTCGCGGAGCTCCTCGTTGTCCGGGATGAGGTCCTCGATTGAGTTCTGGCGGCGGTTCCTGTTGACGGTGACAGGGCGCTTGGGTTGTTCGGTAGCGGTAGACTTGGAGTCGTTGTCCTCCTTAGTACTGGCGAGAGTATCTAACTTCTCCTTCTTGCTCGTCTCCTCCTTAGGCACAAACCTCTTCCTCACCGCCGTAACCATCTTAAAGAACCAATACCAGTTAAGCGAATTAAGCGTCAAGTTGCTCGCCACGTACAGCAAGGCAAGCCAGACGGGGACGGGTTCGGGCTTGGAGGCAAAGAGCATCACGTTTTCAGCATCGACGATGGAGCTGGTGGTGTTGTAGTAGGTTTGGATGTATTCCGGCGAAGGCGCGCGGTGCACGGCTTGCCACATGTCCTTGTAGACCACGGCGGATTGCCAGGTGCCCCAGATCAGGCGGCAGCAGAAGAAGGTGACGAGGAGGGCGATGCCGTTGTACAGCTGCGCGCGAGAACCGGTCATGTTGAGCTTGTCGAAGAACCAGTGGATGTTGAGGAAGGGGGTCGAGAGCTCGTAAAGGATGAAGGTCGTGGAGTAGTAGTTGAGGAAGGGTCTCTGTTGACGGGGTTCGTTAGTTGCTGGCGAGAGTTGGGAGAAGGGGTGGGGGAAGCGCAAGAACGTACGAATCCAAAGGAGTAGACCACAAGAGCGCTGACAGCGTGGGCGAGAAGACCGAACCCAAAGATATCAAAGTTCAGCAGCGTGATGCCCAAGTCCCAGAGGAAGTAGCCACACGCCAAAGCCTGGATCATGCCCGAGGCGCCGGTGTATCCCCAGACACGCTGCTCAAAGTCCATGGCGGCGCGCTCCTTGTCGGCGTACATGACCCATAGTGCCAGGGCGTTGATGAGGGTGCTCTGGACGAGCGAGACGACGTGGGTGTCCCAGTTGGCCTTCTTGGACCGCGAGTGCTTGGGGTAGTACTTGGAGAAGAAGAGGTTGGACACGACGGGCGAGACGACAACGTGGACGAAGGTGTAGAAGGCGGCAGCGCCAATGACTTCGTGGACATGGAGCGGCAGGGTGGGGAAGGACAGACGATCGGCCCATGGCTGGATGGCCTTGGCCAGAGCCGGAATCGGGGGGAACGGGAAGGGATCCCGCATGTCGACGGGCGGCGGCGGTGGTTTGTGAGGATGTGTTGATCTCTGGATGTACAAAGCTTCTGTCGGCGACGGTGCTTGGGAAGCTCTGGCTATATGTAGCTTATGTGGCAGGTTGGCTGCCCAGAGGACGACGGAAGGGGTCAAGGCTCGAGAGAACGGGTCGAGGTGGCTCTCTGGTGGAGGCAGAGGCGGAGATAAAGAGTGACCACCGAGGTAGGTAGGGGTTCTCCTGTCAATGGAGCTGGCAAGTGGAAGTCTAGAGCTTCGACAACGTCAGGTCGACAAGCTGCAATCGTCAACGTGCAGCAGCGAACAGCAGCCCGCAGCCCAGTGCCTTGACAGCTGGGTATTGGCGCTTAGTTGCGTGCCCTGTGAGATGGTTCCTTATGGAGGCCGGCACGGACGAGTCTCAGGCGGATACGTGTAGCTGACTGACCAAAGGAGTCTTTGAAGGTCAGGTACCGATATAGGCGCCCGTCGAGTCGAACTTGTGGGATGGATGTCACGATTGATATAAGTACGATGAAGGTTGAAGGTCATGCAGACATGAGGAGTTGGGACCACATCAGAAACCTTAATCTACACAATGGACGTTGGGATCGTCAAATGAGGGATGTGGCGCCATGTGCGATCTTGTCATTCGTGCTTTTGAAAGGGGAGCGTCAAGTATTCGGGGCCTCTCTGTTGTCGACTGGGCTGACGTTGTGAGGCATTCATCCATGGTCATCCAGACCGGGAAAGTCTAAGAGATGGGCCCTGTCACTCCTGTCACTGTGCGTTTTGTTGGGATCTTGGGCTTCTTGGCGTTGTGCCGCTAGGTACCTCTGGGCTCTGGCGTTGTCCGTATCTTATCGAGTCAGTGCTCCAAATCACATGCGTTCAAGTGATGCGATTTGAAGGTTTCAACTTCGACAGGGCATGAAGAAACTCCCATAACCTTGTGTCTCTCCAGAATGTCATGGGGAAATTCCATGAATGACTTCTGCCCGAGTCACAAGTTACTGTCCCTGGCCATAAGGCACCCAACAGATGGGTGTTGCCCCGCCACCTTTGCTGCAAGGGCAGGTCATTTGTTGCTGCCCCCTGACCAAAGGAAGCCGAGGCACACGACATTCGCCATAACGTGAGGGTTAGGGTACTCGATCTTGTACTCGACCCCATTCAACAACCCTGCGAGACGACGACACGAACGTGATAAACAATCCGTCTTTGACATGGTAAACAGCCAAACGTTACTTCTCCCTTGTATGTCAAGCTTGGAACATATACGACTTGGTTGTGTGCGAGTAATTACCCATCTATCAACTTCCGTTTTTAACTACCCAAAGCAGACTATACCATATATCCATCCTAATCCTTCCCTGACATGGTCTATCATTGAGAAAGCACCCATGCTACGACCCTTGACATTCTTTCGCCGCTGTCGTTGAAACTGAGCTTCTTCTCAGCTTCTGTCAAGGGTTTCAGCTCCCAGATCCTCTCTCCTGCGGGCCTCTTCTGTAGTTAGCCTGCAATTCTCTTCAGCTGGATCTTTGGTCATACCATACTCTGGGACTGATACCCGCGTCATCGCTATTGACGACGGCGGAAGATTCGTCATATCACCATCATCCTCGAGAGATTCCTCGTCGGAACACACCGAGGCCCCCATACCACCGCTGCGCCGTCTGTCCAGCGCCTTCGGGCGCGAAGAGACCCGAGAAGCCGACGCTTTCGTATCTGCGGTATGCGAGCTTAGATGGGCTGTCGAAAAACTGGAGTTCTCTGCGTTGCTGTTAAACGCCTCTCCTTCTTCTCCGCTCACCGTGGAGGGGGGTTGCTGGGCAAGGTTAGGCGAAAGGCTTAACGGCGAAGGAGGAGGAGGAGGCTGAGGGGAGTCGACAGGCGCAGTCGTGGTAGATAGATGGCCAGACGGTTTCGGACTGGGAACAGTCACTCTCACCTTCTCAACGAGGCTATCTCCCCGCTGCTCCGAAGATGTGTTTCCCGTTCCCGTTCCCTTGCTCGAGTCTATAGTGGCTACACTATGCACTTTTGCTTTCTCGACTGCTTGTACCTCGTCTTCGACTACAGCAGCCTTTAAGAGGGCTTGTATGGAAGCTAGTTCCTCCCTGAGCTGCCTCATTTTCTGTTCATTTTCCTTGCTCATCGTTTCCAACTCTAACCATCTAGTCACCGCCGTTGGTCGAGCTGGGGACGGTTGACGGCCAGATGAAAACCGATGGGAGTCCGGATGGTGACGTGTTTCAGTGGTCTTCGATTCAGGAGAGTTGTTTCCCGACTTGTCCCTGCTAGCGACCGTTTGTAGGTTTCCCGGAGCACACTGAGATTCTGTATCGCGTTCGACTCCTCGCTCCTGCATTCCTCTTTCGTCTGCATATGGAGGCAGCTTTGGTGCTCGTATTCTCCCTGGCCTTTCACTATCACGACGAAAGCTTTCTTCTGATGGACTCTCCATCTTATCATTGGTTTCAGTACGAGCTTTGTCTTTGGCCGAACCGACTCCTTTCGGAAGCACCCTAATCTTGATTTCGTCCCCAGGGTATGTGTACCCATCAACCCATCTATTGCCATCGCTATACTTGCTATTCCGGGCTGTTTTGCCGCTTTCTGACTCTTCATAGTGTATCGTTGCATTTGTAAGGTCGAAGTTGGAAGGTAGAGTGATTGATGAGCACCTGGACGCAGTGTCTGAATACCGATGTCGTTGACTATCTGTCCGATCTTCGGAGGACTCGGAAGAAGAGTCCTTGGACCTGTATGACCACCTTCGTGACCTGCGTGTATGTAGTTGATTACCTGTCCGGTCTAGGAAAAACTTGGAGGAAGAGTCCAAAGGCATCGGCCGGCTGAGTGCCGGGGTTTCTCCGGAAATCGGAGATCGTGCGGTATGAAGGTCCGGATGGGTCGAAATGCTTGAGTGTTCATCGTCATCTGAACTGGGATGATGACCCTGGTCCGTAAAGTGGCCTAAGCCAGCAAGTAGTTGCTGTTGATTGAGCATGTCCTGGCAGTATGGCCGTAGGTTTCTGTCGGTTATGGCTTCGGGCTGCTTCGAGAGCTTATTCTCATAGCCGCTGTCCGCCTCCGAGAGATGACTCCGCACATCACGATCGCGTGTCATCGGGTTAGATGGTCCATCATGTGGCTGGTGGCTCTGGTCCCCGGTTATGTATGAAAGTCGAGCCGGTGCAGTGATGACCGGAGGAACCGGAACGCAAAAGCGGTCCTTTATGAAGCGCCTGATAGGTTCAGGTAGCTTAGAGCCGTATATCCTTACATTTCTCTCCCACTCCTTGGTTCCCGCCCTTTTCCCTCCGGGGATGGATGCAAGAAGATGTCCAAAGATAACGTCGCGGGCCCAGAGAAGGCATGGATTCACGCCGGAATAAAGAAGTGACTCGCCCCCTGAAAGACTGTCGAGGTCTGAAAGTTCTTGAACAAGAGACCTGGCGTCTGGCAAATTTTCCACCAAGAGGTATCTTGATAAGGAGGTGCTCAGGAACCCATCTATATCACCTTGCATACCCATTTGCAGGAGTGAAAGGGTCCTCAATGGCTCCCGTGGGTCCTCCAACTGCAGAGAAAGAAGTTTCAAGGCCATTGCTTGTAAAGAGAGATCATCGGTATGTAAGGCCGCCCTGTAGGCTACTTTTGCAGCGCTCCGTTGTGTTGTGCTAGATGTTGCCAAAAACATTCTCCAACTCGGTTTCTCGGATGGGTTGAGTGGAACGAAGACAGGAAGATGTACATACTCTCCTTGATTGATAAGAAGTCCATCCCAGCGATCGAGACCGACGTGCTGAAATCCTGGTGCCATGCGTAGCTCAGCGACTGTCTTGGCCAGAATCCATTGAATGAAGGGTCGTGTAGTCACTGCATCTGGACCACAGCGCTGGACATATTCGGCCAGAACCCGAGCATGTTTGATTAACGCGGCTAACAAACCAGGCCGTGTATTATCCCGTGCAGAGCTCTCCAGCGCGAGGGACGTGAAGATATCCAAGAGCCCAAGTACTGTCGCTTCGTCATCGCGAGATTGTAGCCAGTCACGATGGATAAGTTCGGGTATTTCATGCGAAGGCGTGGAGTCGAAGAGCATGGAACCTGTCTCTTCCCACCCAAAAAGAGAGACTGTGGTGACTACAAGATCCCTGAAGTCCCAGATACGGTCTTCGCCCAGTAGTTGATAGTACAGGCCTTTCCAGTCGAATATTTTCTTTGCATCTTCGGTTGTCTGGCATGTGATGTTCCAGTGATGAGAGTTTCTCAGGTAGTTCAATACCTGTAGACAGAGAACGTACAGCTGAATCTAATGTGTTGAATCGGGTATTAGCACGAGTTGGGAATATAACGTCGCATTAACATACCTCTGTTGAGCCAAATTCTTGCTCTTTTTTAAGGCTTTCAAGGGCCTCTTGCACAATGAATATCGACTCACGGGCGTAACTTGAAGTGCTTGGGCGGGAAAGCAGTCGTAGAAGCTCGAAGTTAGTCCGAAGTTTAATGTCCGCAAGTGGTTCCTGTCCAGTACTCCGGCCGACCTGAGGATAGGTCAGCTCGTGAAAACTTCTGTAGTCTCCAGAGACCACCAGCATCTCTGCGTAGTGTAAGACAATGTACGGAGTTGTGCTATGGCGCTCCAGTCTGGCTCTATATAGGTTCCTGGCGTCCTTGAACTGCCCCAATCGTCTCAAACGACAAAATTCATCTAGATCGGGGCCCAAGTCTTCTTCAACGGGCATTGCCAGTCGAATAGTGATGTCTTTTGCTGAACGTGAAGGGTCATAGACAACATCAAAAGCCTTGGTCTCCATTTGTTCATCAACGATGTTTTCTGGAGGTGGGTTGTCTTTGCCGGGTACGACATTTTGGGTGTCTTGCGAGAATGGCTGTCGCGTATGAGATGAGGGCTGACGTCCGGAATTATAATCATGCCTGTCAGTACTCACTGCATCCTTGACATGTTTCTTGCCGGGGGGATGTTGATTTGATGCGTTCTCATTTTGGAACTCAGGACGTCCTACAACGCGGACAAGATCTTTGCCAAGTTGTTGCAGGGATGAGTGATGAAGTTTATCAAGAACATCGGGGTTGAAAGCAACTCTCTTCGGATCCTTGGTATGTTGGTGGCGGTCGCTTGGTGTCTGATCGGGCGAGAGAACGGGCTTAGGGGATTTGCTGGGCTTGATAATCGGTCTTGGAGGAGTTGCGGTCCTGCTGTTGTTCACATACTCGAATGAATCGTTTCTTGACAGGCGGTGCTGTCGAGACTGTGGTTCGTGTGGTGCCATAGTTGTTGGTGACACTTTTGGCGAGAGATTGATAGGTGACAGAATTGCGTTCCTGTGAGATGAAGGTGACCCTTGGGCGTAAACGAATGTTAGGCCCAAGACCGTTATAGTTCACAGAAACAACTTGTTACGAAGCATCAAGGCTTCCGTAACAAAGAGAGAGCCGAAAATGGGTGATGTTCCACCGCGAGTTGGTTCTTCTCGTCAAGATTTCAAAGAGATCCAGGAATCCGAAATCAAGAAAATCTCCAGAACAAAAGCAGAGATGCTATGGTAACCTTCGGAAATTGAAAATTTACCCGAGAAGTCCTGCGTACAAAGATACGGTTACCTCGAGCCTCGTCTATCCACATCACACGCGTCGCCCATCACTCCCCGAGTCCCTACGCAGCATGTAGCAAACCATGATGCCGAGTTTGGCGATAACATTGGGCTGATTTGTCTTCCCATACAGCCACAACCTAACGCGCGAGCGGCTCCAGACGACGCGAACTGATAAAGCATGGTAGCACTGTATCAGGCCCAGTCTTCTTCTTTTGCTTCTGGAATCGGCAAGCATGTCGAATGTTGTGGTGGGAACTGTAAAGCTGCAAGTTCTGATAAAGCAACGGGGCTGCGAGCATGAAGTGGCCCCTTATGATTCGATGAACTGATACAGGTGGTTGCACTGCATCAAGCTGAGTCCTTTCCCCCGCTTTCCAATCCGCTGAGGTCAGATATTGGTTGATTTGGGGGGTCGTTGAACAATGAGCGAGTCCAGAAGGAGACGACGAGGCTGTGATCCCTCTGAATCGAGAGCGGCAGTGCATGCCTACATCCTCTGGGTACAAGACAGTCGCCCAGCCAGACAATCCTGAAGAGAATTTGACCAGAACTAAGTGGCACTTACCCTACCGCGAACTACATTGTTTCACCGGATTCCATCGAAATGGCCCAGGAGCGAACACCCCCAGAGATCATGAGGTTGCCCGTGCCGTCTAGGTACAGGCGCTGCGATCACGGAAGATTTCTCGACAGCGTCCCGTCCATCGTATCGGCCGGACAAGCAATATTGGGGGAAGTAACAGTCGACTGCCGATTCCTCTTCACCAAGTCCAAATGGGGGCAGATGGGAACGCATCCATCGTCATCCGACATACATCCGGCCGGTATTCTCTATCTGGATTTGGATTTCAGTCAACCTCAAGACTGCAGGCTCCAATCGGCAACAGTTACAGTGACGCTGGGGTTAAAAGAAAAAAGCAGCAAAACCGACAAATCCGTCTCTCTAGATCCAGCCACTATGACTGAACACTATGGTCCAAAGCAGCTGGTGGGATCGGAAAAGACGATAAAGGCCCGACGGACGAAGGAATTCATGCCTCACATAGAACTTCCGCCCTATGTGAGTGTGGGTGGCATTGGTACTTCGACTGAAGAAGCCAAAGACGTGACTGACAGATGGCGGTTTGCTGGTCATCTCCGCTCTGCCAAGGGGTCCTTCATCTACAACAGAATTGTGTGGGATCTCAACGAAAGTGCTCTCGAAGAGCGCCCATCCCACGGCTGCATCTTCCACACAGCCTTCGCCATCAGTCATAACGCGAAGGCGTTCCACATGACTGTGGAGGTAAAGGGCAATCTTGTACGAAAGAGAGACCAGTTCAAGAAGTTTATGGGAAATGCGAAAGAACATCTCAAATTTGGGGGAAACAAAGCCAACCAAGCAGTCGTCAAGTTTCGATGGAGCAAAGAATATTCCTCGCCCAAGCGCCTAGACAGGCAAGCCCAAAGGTTACCGGACGAAATGGAGAGGGAAAACAGGTGCAGCATTCCAAGCGAAATACCTGGACCTCAACAGACGACCATCTTTCCGGCAACGGACTCCAGTCCTTCAGCCGGCCTTCTGGAACAAGTGCCAACATCGATGGCCAATGGTACTAGCAATGGGAGATTCTGGCCGGCTCAAACTCTGGAGGCAAATCAACGGGTTAGACCTCTCGAGTTGATCGGCGAAATGGTCATTGCGGCCGGGCTTGAATCATTAGCAGAACGCGGACTGCTTCCCCAATACAGCCGCTCTGCCTCACTTCAAAGATGCGAGTCCTCGAGCGATGTGACACTAGTTGAGAGTGGTCGGGACAGCGAGAGTGTTCGAGGGCCTAGTCCAGAAAGTCGAAGGCTGAGTAAAGACGTAAAGATGCAGTCGGGAAGCGGGGCTTGGGACCTCACGTCCACTCCGACGGATAAGGTAAAGGAACGGCAGCTTGAAACAGTGAAGGCAGGTATCTTGCTAGGGCTTCTCTACTGGCTTCAAGGTCTCATGGTTTGGGAGAAGTTCGTTTCCAGGTTTCGTGTTGTCGCGGGCACGACCGAGTCGGATAGGAATAAGGCCATCCGGGATAAGAATGATCGGGGCAGGAGGCCAGGAAATAAGCGGCTAGAACCTGCTCCTCGCAACAAGCAGCAGTGGGGAGAGGAATCTGAGGCAGACACACCAGTCTGGATGGCTTCAGCCCATCTCAGGTGCAAGCGAAGGAAGGAGGAAGAATGGGAGCAAGAACTGATGCAATAGGTTGTGGGTTGCTCAAGAATAACTGAAATTGGCGGGGGAAAAACAGATCTTAGTATTGAATTTCTGTAGTCCAACTCGTGTCGCAAAAATCACCAGACACTGTCCAGTGTATAGTCATCATGCCGTTCTTCAGAGCTGCTCAAGAAATTATTCCCTAACCCCCACGGCCGCGGGTCGGCACAGGAACTCTTATTCCCTGGATCCTCAGCAAAGTCGCCCTTCACCTCCGCCTGCTCATTCTTCTCCTCTTCTTCCTCTGTCTGGATCTGCACCCTCATGGGCCTCCTCCTCGCTCCTGGTTCCGAAGATCCTCTTACTTGGCTGGTCATCTTCTCCTTGCCCTTAGCTTTGGTTGACGTCGGGGGTTTGAAATGCTCTTTCACTGTCGTCTGATCCTTGCTGTCCGCTTGGGCGGTGACGGCGGCAGTGGTCCGTTCATGTTGTCCTTTCTTTATCTGCACCTTGCCTCGCGACGGAGGCTGCGGTCCGCCCTTCATCCGATCAAAGATTTCTTCCGGCAACACAGGGTCATCTTCTTGGTCCTCTTCATCAGAGAGAGATTCCAACTTTTCCAAGTTCAAGTTGTAGCCGTCGACCACGCTATGTTCTGCTGAGTTGGGGTCGTTGTACGCCGTGACACTCCCGCTTCTTCTGTTTTTACCGATCGATTCTTCGTTCAACTGGTCGAGCATGTCCTTGGATATCCCGGCTCTCCTCGGTGCTCGTGTCTTGGATGAGTCCCGCGTCGTCCTCTTGTGAGGCCATTGACTATCGTACTCCGCCGTCGGTGGTATACTCATCGGCCAACTACTTATGCGCCCGATGCCCTGGTTTAGCTGAAAACGATCACTTAGCGTCCTGGTGATGGGCCTGAGAGGCACAGGGCTTCGTGGCATGTAACCCGTACGGTCGTTGTGACTGAATGCCATTTGGCTATTGCGCAACTGAGTGGCTTCAGCCTCGATTTGTTTAATCTTAAGTTGGAACGCCAGATCCTCGTCTCTTTGATGTCGTCTGTGTGATGCTTGCGCCTGGCGCAAATGGCTGGCCTGGGCTTCGAGCTCTTCGATGTAGTGCAGTGAGGATGACTCCTTGTGATGTTCCCAATTCTGCAGCCTGTCTTGGGCAAGACGCCTATCTTTAACCCTGATGAGATTTGAAACTTTCCTCGGAGTCACACCAGCATCACCAGCTGGTTGCCCTGGCCCTTGAGTTGTTCGTTTTGGACCCTCGGGTTCAACCTTTTGAGACTCGGGCTGGGTATCATGGGCTTTAGTCGAAGGCTCTTTGTCGGCGTTCATGGAGCCTTGGGCAGCCCCGTTTTTGTCTACCACGTAGGTGGTTGATTTAGTAGGGTCCGTTTTGCTCGTGACGGTTACGGTTAGCGTGTTGGTGTCTAACAGCGAGGGCGGAAATTCCAGATTCGGCAGTCCCTTATTTATACGGACAGATGTGGAAAGTTCGCTGCCGTCGCCGCTTTGGGAACTGCCAGAATCGTTCGCTATCCGATCGGGTGTGTCTTCGACCGCCGCAGCATCTGTTGTAGAGCCGCGCTTTCGTCGCTGAGCATTGGGGTCATCCGTAGGGACACTGTCGACTCTTTTAATACATGGCCTTGTCTTATCTCCCGAATGGATTTCTTTATCCGGTGGATCCTCAGCACAACCGTGCGGATCCAACGATGGGTTCATAGTATGAACTGGGGCCTTCGGGAGATATAAAAGCGAAGCCAGCGCGCTGTCGGACTCCAAAAACTCGAAAGGGCTTGGGTGATTGGGGGTAGAATCCCCTGGTGCTGGCAATGGACCCTTAAGATTCGTCTGTTTTTGTTGGTGATCCCGATTCCCCAGGTCTGACACATGTTTCTTTTCCAAACCCTGCTCATTTTGGGCGGCCGTCCTACCCAAGTACATGGCCGATATCGATTGCTTTGACGAGCTCAACGTGGAACCCAGGTTTTGGCTCGCAAAATCCACCACATATCGCGGAAGTTTCGCGCCATAACCATCATGATCAAGCCACCAGACCGCTGACTTCTCAAGTTCACCCGAGGTCTGGGGTTTCGAGGTGTCCACCGATCACGTCTCTGGCCCATAGAATTGTAGCATTGATGAAGGACTTGTTTTGTGACCCTTTGGAGCTAGTCTCAACGATCTTGAAACTCTTGAGCAGGTTTTCTTCGTCCTCTCGACTTCGCAAGGTGAGATACTTTGATAGACAGGTCTGAAGAAATTCTTCTCTATCGCCCAGCTTACTAAGCTGCACACTCGCAAGAGCGTCCAGCACGCTGCCTGGATCTTTTGAATGCAGGGCAAGAATCTTTAGGCCAAGTGACTGGAGACTGTAATCGCCGATTTTGACGGCCGCCTGAATGGCAACCTCAATCGAACGAAGCTGAGCGGAATTGGCCTGGGTGTGAAACATATCCCAATCTGGCTTCTCCGAATGCCGAACGGGCACGAAGATGGGCAGATGTACACCGTTGTCTCCATGATCGATTAACAGTCCTGCAAAATCTCCTATTGTCATTCCATCAGAGCGTTGCGGTATTGCACCCATCCCGGCCAGAGACTTTGCTAGTATCCACTGAATGAAAGGTCGAGTTTTCATGTGTTCGAGGCGGATAGTTTGTACCGTTTCCGCGAGTGACCGACAGTATATGCAAAGCAGTTCTGTGATTTGTCGTTTTTCAGCGATACGGTTCTGTAATATCAAGGAGGTAAAAAGGTCTAGGAGACCTAGAACCATGGACTCGTCATCTTGGGACTGACGCCAGTCTCGATTCATCCCCTCGAGGACATCGAATAGGTGTTTCGGGCCGGAGATGAGTGACGCCGTTCTTTCCCATCCATATACGGATATGGTCGTGATAAACAGATCCCTAAAGTCCCAGATACGGTGCTCACCAAGAAGCCGGGTATAGATCTCACTCCAGTTGATGATGTCTGCTGCATTATGATGTTCATCATTTTCGGGGCAAATCGCTCGGTCAGAAGAGTTCTGGATAAGCTTCATCACTTGAAGACAAAGAGTGTACAGTTGGACCTAAGTCTTTTTAGCATTGCGAAGTACAGATAAGATTTTCGTGTACATATCTCTGTTGAGCCCCAAATACTCTCTGATTTCAAGAACGTAAAGACAGTTCGAACGACTTGCATTATAGCGGCAGGGTAATCAACGAAGATGGGCTGAGCCAGAAACTTCATCAACTCAAAGCTAGCTGCAAGCTCGTTATTTTGCAATGCAGGACCTGTGTGGAAGAAGTCGTCCGGAAAGACAAGTTGACGAAATCCCTTAAAATCACCAGCAGCGAAGAGCATCTCGGCATATTGCACGAAAACATACGGAGTCGTCCGGAAATGCTCAAGTTGTGTTTCAAAGAACTCCTTTGCGTCACTAAACCGACCCAAGCGCTTGAACCGGCTAATAGCCTCGAGGTCAGTTCTCGGATCATCCTCAATAGGTATCTCGAGTTGCACGCAAATGTCTTTTGTTGAAACCGATGGATCGTGAACCGCATCGACAGCCTTAAGCTGTTTGGCTTTGAGCTTGTCATCCGTGATGGCGGGTGCTTTACTAGGATCTGATATGGTCGTTGGGTGTACTGAAGCAGGAACCAGGGCTTTGGCCGCGTCCGCGGTTATATCAACCAATTTGTCAGTGGACATCTTGTCCGGGGGGAGCACTGAAGTCGTAGTGGGGATTGGTGGAAGTGTTGGCGGCGGAGGAAGCGGGGAGGGCGGGCTGTATTGGTGAGGCCGTGGCATATCGTAGGCCTCATGGCTATTTTGAGCTTGCTGGCCAACTGGGTAGTATGGAGTTGTAGTGGGAATCGGTGGAAATGTTGGAGGTGGAGGAGGCAGCGAGGCTCCATAGTAGGCCTCACGGCTATTTTGAGCTTGCTGGCCAAATGGGTGATATGGTGCATATCGAACTGGTACCAATAGGTACTCATATTGTGTGCCAAAGGGGTAATCTTGATCCCATGGCCGTCTTGGTTGGGGGAGACGAGAGGTGGGCTGTATAGGTCGAAGACGCCTCCGGGGCAGAGGGTCAGGCCCATATTTTTCTCTCGCATATTCGTCCAGCCAGGTTGACATTGTGTGAACGGGATGGCCCGTGGAATCAAGAGTATCGGAGTCAATTGTGGAACTGTCGGGTGTCGAGACGTAATCGCTAGTCGCAAAATGTTCCTCAACGCCCCGGCTCTGTTGATAGCCACGTTCAACGCTGCGCGCTCTCGTCCTCTCTGAGAACCAGGGTGACGAGTCCGTGTGTACTTTGAGGATTGACAACGAAAGACTTATGAAAATGTTGTTCTCATAACATCGTTAAGTGAAGATCAAGAAACAGGCCGAGGATAGAAGTTTCTGGCAGAGGCCCGTCCATTTACCACCTCATATCATATGATCCAGGGGTTCGGCGGCCGCAACTAGGAGGAGGAACAGCAACGGTAATCCGGACATACTAAGCCGAACTGTAGGGTTTCGATGCTGAAGCTAAACCCCAGAGACCTCTGTATAGATTAGATTCAACCTTGCCAATGCAGGTTCCCATGAAATGGGCTCTGCCAAACAGCCATTTGGCCCCCATGGGTCTGGAGTGTAGGGATGAATGCGAATAAGATCTAAGAGGCGGGGAAAGTCGTCGGCATCTTTTGTAAAGGGGCGAAGCGTCTCGAGATGGCGCCCAACAGGGTAACACTGCTTCAAGCTGATGTTCGTTTTAGCGAATCGACAACCGCACTTGCAAAAGGCAGTATCCTTCTTCGGGCCTTGCGGACGCGAACCGGTTCGCAACGTTTTCGATTCCGCACATTGTCGCAGAAGCTGCAGAGGCGGAAAGTAAGGCAGTAGCCAGCTGCCTGCGTATCGTTGATGCGCCGGTCAAATGGGAGTAATGGTTAACTCATGCACTTTCCCGCAGCGGGTTTCCCCTGTACAACATGTTAGTATGGTGTTTCGATGTCAGCCCCAGTTGATATAATTCCTCTTCTGAAGCATCAAACCTCCAATTGTTCGAACCATGGAACGACCTACACGGCCAGAGCTGTTTCTCAAGACTCAAAAGTATGGATGATGTGACTACGAAAAGTTCGACGACAGCATTTCGTCCATTGTCCGTGCCGGGCAAGGATCGATTGGAAAAGTGAAGGTTGACTGCCGGTTCCTCCTCACCAAATCGCAGTGGGGATACATGGGATCAAATCCTGGGCTTCGAAAATGCCCGGCTGGCATCATCTACCTGGACCTCAATATATATCAACCTCGCGACTGCAGGCTGGAGTCAGCAACTTTTACCGTGACACTGGAGGAAGAATACGACGAAAAGGATGTTGTATCACCGAACCTACCGATATTCCCGGTGACAATGACCGACTATTATGGCCCGAAGCAAATTTGCGGCGTGGAACGAACAAGGCAAATAAGGCGCAAGAAGCAAGTCGCACCGGAGGTCAACATACTAGGCCATGGCGTGGGTGGACTTGGCGTCGAGACCGAAAGGAAGATGGACGAGGCCAGCAGATGGGCTTTCTCGGGGCATTTGGATTCCAGCAACGGCGGTCATATCTACAACCGATTAGTCTGGAGGTTGGACGAAAACTTTCTTGAGCAACAATCGCTGCACAAGCCCACAATCCATACAGCATTTGCGCTGCAACACAATGCGAAAGACTTTACCATGACTGTCGACGTGAATGGGAGGCTAGACGCGTGGACGGACAGGTTCAAAACGAAAGTAAAGAGAAGATTTGGAGGGAGCAAAGCCAAGTCGCGAGACACGGCCAGCATCAAATTCCAATGGAGCCAGGGTTACATGTCGTCCTCATGGCTGGACGAGAATGCTCGAGGTCTCCCACACGCAATGGAGTACGAGAACATGCTCAGCATCCCAATCGAGATGCCCGACGCCCTCCCAGCCAACTTTGGCCCGCCCCGAGGATTCAACACGGGCAACATACCGCATCACAAGTCACATGAGACCACGCAAAACGTGCCACGCTCCCCCGGAGGCCAGACGACCTGGGCGATGCCTGGACTACATGCAGAAACGCAATCTGGATTGTTGGAATCCAGTGGTCCTCTTCCGCATATGCCGCCGTTAACCATCGAGGATATGGCCACCGCGGCTGGCTTCTCGTCACCTAGTCCGCCCGTGGCTTCAAGGCGATCGGGGCGCTCCCCAAGGTCGCCTGTGTCGAGCGACGTGACGATGGTGGAAGAGTGCAGGGACAGCGAAGGTGCTGGACATGGCACGTCGACAGAAGATGAGGAGGACGAAAACGAGGATGATGAGGCTGTGGATAAGGATCTTGCTGTTACTAGTAGACCAACGGAGGTGTATCAAGAGCCTCGGAGTCAGAGCCGGGCCGAGGTGCCGAAACGAAACATATTGCAGAAAAGTGTCTGCGAGGAAGAACAGGTGGAGGAAGAAGAAATGGAAGAGGAGGAAGCGGAAGGAGAGAGGATAGATGTTGGCCTATTGCTCCTGCTATATTGGCTCCGATCGACGGGTATGACGATTTTGGGACTCCTCTTCGCTGTTTTCACCTTCCCTCCAGGTCCAACTATCAGGGAGTCAGTTCGAGAAGTGGAAGGAAATGGAAAAAAGATGAGGCAAGAGGGACGCAAGACAGAGAGATTGAGGACACCGAAACCCATCGCCCCGCGAAAAGAGAAAGTGCCGTGGGAGGTGCGGTCTGATGAGGAAACACTTGTTTCTCTGGGTTCCGCCCGTGAGCTAAAAAGGGAAGAAAATGAAAGAGTGAGACAGAAGATAAAGTAAGATGTCGGTATTGGGTATTTTCTGAAAAGGGAGAATTTTGTTGAGATGCCAATGTACAGTTCAACCTGAAGCGATAGATACCTATCATGATGTTGATGTGATTGAAGACAATCAGAGGGCAGACATTGCTTGACTGCCCTGACAAAAGATCTGGGGCTGGTCTTCTCGCTGCCAAGGGCCCTGTAACTGACCCGCACGGCTTCTAAAATCTAGCGCTATTGGAGGGCTGCGCACTGACCACCCCGGGCTTCCCATCGTGTGGGTTGCTGCAACGCCGCTCCTCTTCCAAAGAACACCAAACAACCATCTTTGGATGAAGGAAGCTGTTAGCCAACAAAACTCCCATCATTAGGTAATACCCTGAATCTCAATTCAAAGCAAAGTAACTGACTAATTCAAGCTTGAACTTCGGATAACAAGAGCTTCTTGAGATCGATATCTCATTGCAATTCTTAACTTCACCCTGGCCCTTTTGGTTATCCTTGAGTGGTGGATCCTCAACTGAGCGGGCAACCTCCTGAGAGTTGACGTGTACAGCGAGCTGAGGCAGCAGAGAGGTTCAACGGCTGTCATTTAGTTGGGGCTGGAGGGTCAATCTTCCGATATTTTCGCCGAGTCATCCTTTAGGATTATCGCCAAGCGAAAATGGCAGATCTCCTTTACGAGCTGTTGTCCCCTCCCTCAGGGGATCCATCATCGAGGCCGGCACCTGATCCAAGCTCACTCGAGTATCTCACCAGTCTCTCTTCACAACCCATCACAGCCTTGGAGACGACCGAACCACAAGCCCTCGCCCAGACATCACATGGTCTCCTTCTCTCTATCCAGGCCCTTTCCAAGAAGTCTCACAAGCAAGTCATCGAATCAGCAACCCACCACGCCACCCTCCGCACCAGCCTACCTGCCCTAGCCGCCAGCACCGCCGACCTACGACATTCCATCCCCAAGCTCGATCATGAAGCCGTCCGCTTTTCGACCAACTACAGCAAGTCCAGCGAGAGCGATGTCCTTCTCCGGCGCAAGAAGGCCCTCCTGCTCTCTCGGAATGTCGAGCGGCTCGTCGACGTGCTGGAGCTGCCCAACCTTCTCTCAACAGCCATCTCCACCGCTCCCGTCAACTACTCATCTGCCCTTGACCTGAACGGCCACATCAGACGTCTGCACTCCCTTTACCCAGACTCACCCCTCGTCACCTCCATTGCCGCTCAGGCCGATGAGGCCATGCGCACTATGGCTGCCAACCTCATCCAAAGTCTAAAATCCCCAGGTCTCAAACTAGCTGCTTCCCTACGCACAATCAGCTGGCTCCGCCGTGTCTTGCCTGATCTAGAAGCTGCCGGCACAAGCAAGGGGCACGACTCCCAGGAACGAGTGCTCGGCGCCCTCTTCTTAGTCTGCCGACTAGCAACGCTGGTCAACATGCTCGACGCCCTCGAACCACTACGTGACTTGGCCGACCAGGAGAAGGCGAGGCAAAAGGCGATTGGGAGCGGCAATGCGTGGTCTGGTGGGCAGCAAACAGAGCGGTACCTCAAGCGGTACATTGAGATCTTCCGTGAGCAGAGTTTCGCGATTGTGAGTATGTTTAGGAGCATATTTCCTCCTGCTGCCCCTACGGGGAATGGAAATGAGGGTCCAGATGATCCGTTGAAGCAACAAGATGCACTGGAACCGCTGCCGGCTGCGTTGGCGACGTTCCCGCTCCATTTGGTGGATATGTTGTTGGAAACACTTAGGCAGTATCTGCCAACAGTGAAGGACCAGGCGTCGAGGGATAGTCTGTTGACACAGGTACTCTACTGTGCCGGCAGTTTGGGAAGGCTGGGAGGTGAC
This sequence comes from Neurospora cerealis, assembly GCA_009806085.1. Classification (NCBI taxonomy): domain Eukaryota; kingdom Fungi; phylum Ascomycota; class Sordariomycetes; order Sordariales; family Sordariaceae; genus Neurospora; species Neurospora cerealis. The sequence goes on along the minus strand of RAOY01000019.1, from coordinate 409,268 downwards.
TTTGGGCTGTTCTTGGCTAGTCTGGATCTTGGGCCGGAAGCGGAGGAGGAGTGGGTGGAGGTTGTGAAGAGACATAGGGCTTTGGCTGGGAGGCTGGAGTCGATTGTGGGGGATCAGAAGAAATAAGAAGACCGACTGGATAAGCGCCCAATCTACCGTTTTTCAGCTAAACTAGAGCTTCTCCGCCAGAAACTTATACTTAATACAACTAATCAGGATCTGGTGTTCAGGACCCTCCAACTAGCAACAGGATGTCCGATGGGTATATCCGGCACACAAGTGACCCTTGGTTTGAAAACATTCTTGGCCCCACCACATATTTTCCGCTTTAGCCCCTTTGTTTATCTTGGGTTTGAACAGAATATCTCTCCAAAGATTGTCTCTCTTTCCAAGAGATGTCGAAAGTGGGCCTAACTTGAAGCCGCTTCCGGGGCCCCGGCCTGTTCGGTCCTGTGGTGGAGCCAGTTAGCGGCCCCGCAGCGGCAGGGTGGAGACCGTTCCCGAACGGCGGGGCAGTCCCGAAAAAAATAATCGGTGACTCCAATGCCGTCATAGTTCCTTGTCCCTGCCGTCCGGCAACAGCATCCTTCCCGGTAGCTTCTTCCCTCCACATCCACGGCAAATCCACCACTCAACCCACGAAACGGAAGCGCAGTCACGATGTTCACTTGTCTCTAGCTTGATTTCTGTTTCTCCCTCCTCTTTTTCTCCCCAGCGGAAACATCATACGGCCATGGTCGGTTTGCGCCACGCTTAAACCCTCTCTTTCATCTTCTCGCCCACCGAGCAAAGGGGAGCATCAAGCTCGCCAGCCAATCGTTGCGCAACCATGTCCGATGGTTCCCGTAAATCGGGCACGAAGTCCAGTATGTTTCCCGGTCCGAATCCTCCATCGCAATCTTTGCGATCTTTGAGACCTCCTCGCTAACCTGAACCCCTCCCAACCAAACAGCCTTCCACTTCGTAGCCGGTCTCGGCTCCGGCGTCCTCTCCGCCATCCTTCTCCAACCCATCGACCTCCTCAAGACCCGCGTCCAGCAATCCGGCAAACACTCCGTCCGCGCCGCCCTCGCCGAGCTCCGCTCCTCCCAACAAGGCCTCCTCCCCTCCCTCTGGCGCGGCACCCTCCCGTCAGCTCTGCGCACCGGCTTCGGCTCCGCCATCTACTTCACAACCCTCAACACCATCCGCGAGAATGCCGCGCGCCATCTGCCCTCGCTCGCGGCGGCCGCGCCCACCATAGCCGCCGCATCTGGAATTGTCACCCCAAACACAAACCAGACATCCTCCTCCCTCCCTAAGCTCTCCAACACAGGCAACCTCCTCGCGGGCGCCGTCGCCCGCTCCTTTGCCGGCTTCATCCTCATGCCGCTCACCGTCCTCAAGGTCCGGTACGAAAGCAGTTTCTACAAGTACACCTCGCTAGCCGGCGCCGCGCGGGATATCGCGCGAACGGAGGGAGCGCGCGGCTTCTTCGTTGGGTTCGGCGCGACCGCTATTCGCGATGCGCCGTACGCTGGTCTTTACGTGTTATTTTACGAACAATCGAAACGTTATCTTAGCAACCTCTTTCCCCAACCATCGACTCTCGAACAGGGACAAGACGGACGCATGACGCAATCCCGCGCCGCCTCAATCAACTTTGCCTCCGGCGTCTTCTCGGCAGTCATCTGCTCGATTATCTCGAACCCGTTTGATGCGGTCAAGACAAGGATCCAGTTGCAGCCGAAGAAGTACAGGAATATGGTGCAGGCGTCGAGAAAGATGTTGGGGGAGGAAGGGGTGAGGAGCATGATGGATGGGTTGGCGCTCAGGATGAGCAGGAAGGCGATGAGCTCGGCGTTGGCGTGGACGGTTTATGAGGAGCTGATTAGACGGGCGGAGGGGGCGTGGAGGAAGGGGGGGCCGGAGGAGGTTCAGCTATGAGTTGAAGGGGTGTTGACGACCTGGGTACGCGATGCGATTGGGGGTGTTAGGGATAAGGACCTGAAGAGAAAATCCACAAAGCTACGGAAAAGGAAGAACAACAAACGATGTTCATGATGGGCCGGGAAAAGCAAAAAGTTACTGCAGGCGGTGGGTATGGGTACGCATTTTGGTTTTTCATCATGGTGTTTTGTGGTTGTTGGGGTTTGTATCACCATTATAGATATCCCTCTGCTCAGCGATTAACGACATGTACAATTAGCGATCAAAGACTTTGTAAGATAGATACGAGACACACCAGCGGCTTTGTCATGGTATGGATTGATGATGAGCGGTGTCCTGGTTAGGTTAGGGTTCAATGGGGATTGGGATTCAACGTCTCGGAAAAATCGGTTGGCAGATATGAGCAAGTGATAAATATGAAATCATATTTTTCCTATCGTGAGATCGTGGAAGTAATCATTTCCTTTCTCTCCGTGTGTTGCTCATTCAATCTGTCTAGGAGAAGGGGTATCAAGAAGAAAACCCAACAAAGTGATTGATGATGGATATCTTTGTTACTACCCGACCTTTACCACCAACCAAAAGGGAAGAAAAAAAAACAAGCGATGCATTCATTTCATGATATCCAAAAAGAATTGGAGAAACACATCCAATCATTCCACATCCATCCCATCCATCCATCATTCATAACATTCCTCATCCAACACTCCCCAAGCCGCATCATAACTCATGAAGGCCTACCACCAGCCAAATACATCAACAAACTAGGGCTCTTGCTGCGATGTCTGGTGCTGCTCTTCTTGCGCACAAACTCGAACTGGTCATCGTCATGACGGCTGCTGTGTCTATGGTGGCTGCTGCTCGAATGGCTGTGGCTGTGGTGGCGCGAGTGCGACCGGTCGCGGTGTTTGTCTCTCTTGTCTTTGATGACCAGCGTCTCGGATACCTCCTTGGTCACGACGGTGCGGATCTGGCGCGTGTGGTCCCAGAGTTGTTGTTGTTCCCATTCGGGCACCCAGCGCTTGATTAGGACGTAGCCTGGTTCCTGTTTGCGGGGGGTTGGGAGTTAGTGATACGGGCGGGATCGATATGAAGTAGGGGAGGGGATATACGTACAGCATCATATTCGAAATCGATCTTGAAGTGGTAGAGGGTTTCGACGTCGAGATGGCGCAGTGACATGCGAGTGTAGGTAGGACGAGCAATCTGTCCTTGCTTCTTATCCTCCTTCTCGCTGTCGCTGTCACTGTCGCTTCCCTTCTTGCCCTTCTTGATCTTCTCCTTCTTGAGGATGGCCGCGATAGCCTTCTCGTCCAGACCGGAGTTAATCAGATCCTCCTGCAGACGGCGCTGGTACTCCTTCTCCATCCTCTCCTTCTCCTCCTTCTCCTTGGCCAGGCGCTCAGCCTCCTTAGCCTTCCAGCGGGCCACGGCCGCCTCCTCCTCAGCCTGCTTCCGCTTCCTTTCCTCTTCAGCCTTCCGCTCCTCTTCGAGCCGCTTGAGCTCGTACTCGCGACGCAAGCGCTCCTCCTCCTCTTTCTTCTCCTTCTCCTTGCGGATGCGATCGAGCTCCTCCTTGGCCTTGCGCAGCTCCAGCTCCTCCTGGAGCTTCTTCTGCTTGCGCTCCTCGGCCTCCTCGCGCTCCAGCCGCTCGAGCTTCTCCTTGGCGCGGAGGAGCTTTTCTTCTTCCTCGCGGGCCGCTGCGCGGCGCCGCTCCTCCTCCTGGCGCCGAATCATGTCTAGGTGGAACTTGGCCTCGTGCAGCTGGTGCTGCTTCTCGTACTCCATCTCGCGCCGGTGTTCTTCTTCTTCGCGACGGCGCTCCTCCTCGCGCCGCTTGATCATGTCGAGTTCGTACTTGGCCTGCGCGAGCTGCTGCTGCTTCTCGTACGCGGCCTGCTTCTTCCGCTCCTCCTCCAGGTGGCGGGCCTCTTCCTCTTTGCGCTTGACGAGGTCCAGCTGGAACTTGGAGTGCACCAGCTCGTCATGCTCCTTGTACTTGTCGCGCTGGCGGTCCTCTTCCTCCTTGCGCCTCATGAGGTCGAGCTGCACCTTGGCTTGGTAGAGCTTATCATGCTCTTCGTGCTGTTCCTGGAGGCGACGCTCGTCTTCTTTGCGCCTGATAAGGTCTAGCTGGAACTTGGCTTCGTGGAGCGATTGCTGTTCCTTCATGTGGCCCTGCTGGCGGTCCTCGTCCTCCTTGCGCCTGATCAGCTCGAGCTGGAGCTTGGTCTGGTGGTAGTCGACGTCCTTGTCGTGCTCGGCCTGGAATCGCTTCTCCTCGGCGGCACGCTCGAGGCGCTCAAGCTTGGCCTCGGCATCGCGCAGACGGAGTGACTTTTCCTGGTCGTGGGCGGACCTGCTCCGCTCCTCTTCGAGTCTGATCATCGCCAACTTCTCCCGGGCCTTGACCAGCTCGACCTCCTCTTCGTGGTACTTCTCCTGAGTGAGACTTTGCTTCTTCTGTTCGTTGGCGGACTTCATGGCCGCGAGTTCGGCCTTCATTCTCTCCAGCTCCCACTTGGTGTGGGCGTCATCAAAGTTGCTTTCGCCGCTCGACGACCGGCTACGGGCACGGCTGTGTCCACGGCTGTGAGACTTGCGACCCCGCTTGCTGAAACCGGCATGGACACGGTATTCAGATTCCGAATCAGACGACGAGTCAGAGGAGCTGTGATGGCCGCGGCGAATGATGTTCTGAACCACAACCGGTCCCCTGGTCGCAGGAGAAGGGGGTGCTGGGACGACCATGCCGGCGGGAGGAGAGGGGCGCTCGCGCGACCCTGCACGCGACCGTGAGCGGCTCTGGTGGGTGTGAGTAGCCACGAGAGTGCGCTCATTGACAACAGACGGAGGAGCGCGTTGCTCCCAGTAAGGTGGTGCCCGGGATGGGCCGCCAAAGTCGGACCGGGATACGGACTGGATGTAGGTAGGGCCACGGTGGTTGCGATCGGGCGAAGGCGACCTGGGAGGAGGACGGACCATGCCAGGAGGCGGCGCCCGATGGACACGGATGTCGATGCCCGTGGACGCCAACGACTCCTCGTCGCTATAGTCGTAATGACGACTAGCAGCGCGGCTCATCTTGTCTAGACTTATCTGGGTACGGATGAATTGGGTGTTTGGTGAGACGACCGGAGCCAAACTGACACTGCTAGACAGTGAGACAGGACTGGAGGAGAGGCTCTGGGTGGTTTGTCGCAAAAGAGATCAGGCTCGAGAGAGAAAAGCGGCACACGGAGGGGTCAGAAGGAATATAAGCCCGGTCTTCCTTGAGGGCGGGGTGTGACCCACCACTTATTCTGTGATCTAGCGCAGGGGGGCATGGGAGGCAGCATGGGAGAGCATTAGGAGGGGAGGTCTCAAGGGACCCATGAGGCACGAATACGGATTCTCACTCAGTCTGGTAGGCAAGCAGGTATTCCCAGACGGACCACATCCTTGAACACATGACGGCTGAAGCGGCATGTGCCACACAGCCGCTAAGCCAAGGAGCCGACGAGAAGGGCCAAAGATACTGGAGGGGCTAGCAACGGAGATCACGCCTTCTCACTCGTTTCTCACGGTGGCATGGCTGTGGTTGGTCCAAAAGCGGAGGGTGGTCCGGTGGGGGGGCAGCAACAACCCTAGCGGTTGCATGTCGCAGGCGCCCAGAGGCGGCATGATGAGCCAGTAAATGGACCAGAGACGGGCGAGCGATAGACAAGGTGCTGACGGAGAAAAGGTCTCAGGACGTGATCTGGACGAGTCTGTGGTGGATGTTTGTGGAATGTGGACAGTGAAGATCCCAAGATGGTTTGTGAGAATCCAGATTCCCCATCTCTTCAGGGAAAAAGCAAAGCCACTCTTGAATGCCGAGTAGAGGACGAACAAGTCGCGCAAAAGAGTCTGCGACGATACCCGCAAAGGAGGGGTTTCACGGGCTGTGGTTGGGTTCTGAGCTGAGCCTCGCCAGCGACCGTGACTGGTATCTTCCGCGCCGGGTGTGTCAGACATGTGGTGTAAAGGTTTCACGGTCAGTAAACAAATTCAAACATTTGCCCTCTGTTGATTGTTTGACTTGAGCTAAAGTTCGATTGGTTTTTTCTCATGGACGACTTCATGTTCTCATTGTAAAAAATGTGATTTTCTCATGTGAATGTCGTTATCAACCCAAAACTCGGGAATGCCGTCGCTGAAAGTCGCCATGCATAGGGCTAAGTGAGGGGCTGTACCCAGGTGCATGAAGCGTGCAGTAACCGGTCTTGGCAGCGGAACGAAATCTGCCAGGCATCAACAGCCTTTGCCCCTGGCTTGTGTCTTTCAGATGTCTGTTTCCAGGGAACCTGTGCTTAGCTGTCAGCCGGGTGTTACCAGAAGTAAGATATCGAGGTCAATGTGCAAAAAGGGATTGAGGCGTCCGTTATGTGGATTCTAGGGACGGGAACAATGTGAGGGCATTTCGACTGCTTGAGGAGATGGCTGTTGTTTTCCCACCGGAAGGTGGCCCCAGCAGAGCTTCAGTTGTTGTATTGAATCGGGCATGGTGATTCGTAGCCGCCACCATATAATGAATGGAAAGGGATATGTCTGCATGCGGGCGCGAAAACTGAAGGTAAGGCGCGCCGGTGACACTGAATATGCTGTCATGATAGGCAACCGTATGTTGTATCCCCCAACATTGGAATTTGTTTCTGTCATCGTGACACGGTCAACACTTTAACCCCATTCTCAATCTTTTGGAGCTTGGGCACCGTGCTGCCGAGCTCGGCCGGGACTTGGGCCGCCACCCATCCGCTGCTGAATTTAAGCGCCAGCTAGCTATCCCCGGATGGACTCCGCAATGAGTACACAGCCGCGTACCGTTCGGTTGGTGGGCCATCCCGTTTCATCTTTGCTCCCCATTCACAGCCATGGCAACGACACAACTGGACCTCCAAGCTCGAAGATAATGCTGTTTTCGACCGCTGAACGTGATAAACACGGTGCCATTGGCACCTAAACAGAAATGCGTATGTAGCCCGAACGATTTCCCATTTCCGGGGACATCGACAAGTTCTGTTCCCCTGTTGAAACTTGTGGGCGCCAAGCTCATCGGCGCTTCAAGCAACCACCTCCCCTCCTTCTCGCGCTTATATCCCTGAAGGACACCCAGCTCCCCAGCTCCTGTTCAAGCCTGTCCACTACCCTTGAGCATCTTCTCAATATGCTCCTGGCTGTTCTTCGCTGTCGTCTCGAGGTAGTGCAACCTCTTGCCCAGGTTCTCTACCTCGGTCTCCATCTCCTTCATCTCGGTGCTCAGCCTGTCCTTCAGTGCCGGGACAGGGACTGAGACGAACCTATTTTTGTTCCCGGTGAGTATCTTGTCAGGAGAAAACCGGGCTGGCCATCCAGAGTGATCTGTGGTCGTAGATTTGGAAAGGGTGATGATCAAAGAGATATACGTACATCTTTCCAACACCCTCATACACGGCAGTGCTCTCCGGCAACGTGGCGAGCTCATTCCGTGTGAGCTGGGCCAGACGCATCTCACGCTGCTTGGACGCCTGCTGGGTGCGGACGAGTCCAATTTGTTGCTGAGCCGCGATCGACTGGGCTTCGATCTCACGGACCAGCTATGACGTTCAGGTCGGTGTTAGAGCTTCACTGCGACTCGACAACGGCTTTTGAGCTGGTTGGTGCCCGACTCACCTTTTGCAGAGCTTCGTTGGAAATGGACATTGTTGCGGTTTGTGGGTTGAGAATCTAGGTGAGATATAATGGAAAATTGGATGTTTGATCGTTAAGCTGAATGATCGTTGTTGTTTGGGTGTTTGATATCTAAAAGTCCAAAAGGGGGAACAGACAGCGGGAAGCTGTTCTATGGTGGAAACGTTGGCGGCGGCGACCTTTGGTGCAGGTGGTTTGAGAGCCACAGTGTGAAAACTTCATATTCGCACCTGTCTACCCTTTAAGCGCTCCCGGCCGGATCTTCAGTTGTTTGTCTTCTTTCCAACACAACTTGCGACTACCTCCTTACAACTTTCATATTACATGTTCTATGTATGATTACTGCTCTATGCTTTTAACACCCCGTTGACATGAGGAGTTCTTCCCACTATATTTCAGCGCAGCTTCTATTGCAGAGACCTCGTCTCTGGGGTTGCGGTTGCTCCTCAACAACCATACAGTATCGCGGTACGAGCTACTGCACCGATTCCCCTTCTTTTGACAACTGTGTCGATAGCGCCTCGGAGTCTTGAGTGGCCCAATGCTTCCTGGTCCTTGGATCATCTGCCTCGAGAAAGGTGACCGTCATCGGTTCACGAGGGGGGTTCCGCCTCCATGCCAGGTAGCATTATCCTACAAACAAGATGGCCAAACTTCCATCGACGCATCCTCTCGAGTCGGCCTGTAGTCTATTAGTTGAGTACACCTGTCCTCCTTTAGGTATCTTCAGCTGCTTTTGGTTGCGCCCTTGTGAGTTCTGGGAACGACCTGGGGAATGGAACTCCAAGGCCTCCAGTCAAGCATGAACTTCTCTTCCTCACCACCAAGGCAACGAACCAGCCAGATGCGCCAGAGGATCATTTCGTATGCTATATAGGGGTGGGTGTCAGTCAACAAACCACAGCGATGAGACGGACCGTCTTCTTGAACAGACTACGGGATGCACTTACCACCTAGGCCAGTAAGGATATGCCACCAGCCATGACCTTCAAGTACAATCGACCAGGGGAGTTGCAGCTGGTTTTTGGCGGTAGTGAGATGTCTGCAGAAGATGTTGTCCATATTCCAGATGAAGAAACCACCAACAAAAGTAATGATGGCTATTTTGTCCCAGATATTAGTGTGGCCCTCATTGGAAACAAAATAGCTCGGCACCACTTACAAACCAATGCCAACGTCCACATCTCGCGCATGATTTGGCTGCACACGGTAGGATTTCTCTCTCTAAGCTGCGGCCTCAACTGGTACTCCATAACATAGAAGCCGCGGAAGACGGAGGTTGCGGTGATAAGAGCAAATGCCAATTGGTGGAACACTGGGTTTTTGGCATAGAGATAGTAGACCTAAACACCTAGGTTAGCTCCGTTTTCCTTCAGAGAGAACATGATTCACTTACAGTGATGAAGATACCAAGTCCAACCATGATCGTGGCGATCAGAAATTGGGTCCTCGGGGATCTCTTGTAGGAGAATGTGGCATAGCACATGATAAAGACAGTGTAGATCATGGGCAGCTCATCGGCGAGTTGCATCTCATCTGAGAATTTTGTCAGTATACTGACAATAAAACCATCACAGAACGATAGCTCTCTTACACTTAAGAGTTGCATGGAACGCCATAGAGCCGAGACCGACCACCATGTAGCCAACATAGGCCAGGATAAAGATGGGCGAGTGCTTGAACTCAAGGACGTTTCGTAACCCCTTGACCCCCAGCCACATAAACATCAAGTTGGTCAATGTGTTAACCAGCTCGGCACAGTAATATGTGATGTTATAATCCTATGGCAGATTCATGGTGAGTTTCATGATTCAAAGCGGGCTGTAACTTGTGTGTGATTTAGGTACCTCTTCACACCAGTTCAAGGTTGATGTTTGCTCTCCCCAGAAGCCATCACGGGCTTCCCGATAGGGAATCTGAAGTATCGACATCCTGACTTGGGGCTAAAGTAATAGCGTAGCTTTTCTCTCCCGCCGCATAGACGCACTGCTACCACGCACAACTCCTTTGGAATGGCGCCAAGCCCAACCAGAAGGGGTGGTCTGGACCGTCTGGGTGGCTGGCTTGGGAACCGTAGATTGAATTGAAGCTTGCAGATGGGTATCGTGGCTGTGAAGAATCGTTGCTGCAGTCGAAGCGGATCTGCTCCCGGTAGATATGTCCGTGTTAAGTTATTCGTGTGCGTATAAGCCACAACCCCAGGTCTACAAGACAATGTGTGATGTGGCACGGAGAGGGTCTCTGAGCTCCTGTTTTGGAAGTGATAAGTTGAAACCTCAAGACAATGAAATGCAAGATATTATCAATCAGACAGAGAAAATCGGCCTGAGTTCGGTGAAATTGTGAACCAAGAGACCCCCGGATATCTCGGAACAGTACGAAAATTGACGAAAACAGAAAGTAGCGCAAACCATGCACGCCAGGAACGGGTTGTTCTTTCCTCACAACAGCTCGAGCATCAAAGTCGCAACCGGAACTACCTATGAAAGCCTGGCGGGAGGTTGCTAGGATAGGAAGGAACAAAAGGCCCGTGAAACATGGAAACCGCCTACCCGACGACATTCGCGAAAATCAATCGAAAGCTGAAATTCTTGGTGACCAGGATCCACCAAAGATATCGACGTTGGGCAGTTCGCGTAACCCGGCAACCGAGCGTAACTTTGATTTCAAAAAACAGTCCGGACGAGGATTCTGGATCAGTGTCCGGTCTGGCGCAACATCGTCACCAGCATTCAACCAGAAGCAGCAAGGCTTCGCTTGCATAGTTCGTAAGTGCTGATGCTGGACGATAAGGGCCATCGACCATGATGCCTCGGCCAGTTAGAGAGATATGAGAGATGTATTCAGCACTTGCGATGACGGTTAAGAATAAAACCAGACTCGCCAGAACAAACTCTCCGAGACTTCAGCGGCCGAAGTGATCATTGCGTTGATCGTCAACTACCGTCAACAGACATGGCAAAAACAAAACATGAGCAGGGAAGACACCGGCATGATGGTTCCTGTCACATGTGCCTGGAAAAAGCGGAAACTTAAAAAAGCGGGACCGTGAGCCCCCATCACGATGGAGCCTTTTCTCCGTCCCGGCAACGGCCCCGCTCGGCGCGGATCTGGATGGCCCGTGCATGCCTCGTGTACAAGTACAGCCAAACTTGTACACACAACGTGTACAGCTGAGCTTACAGCGAGCAGATACAGCATGCCGCAGTGGCTTTAGTGGGGGTGGCATCTGCTAGAGATACAGTAATCAAACTGCACCCGGGCCATCAGACTGTCCACTTGTCATTCCATGATCTCTACAATACGAGCCGAAAGTTTGAACAAGAAGACCTAACGACCTTCGAAAGTGGAAGCTTGTTGACAGCGACAAAGTCAAGTCGATAAAGAAGTACCAGGGGCGAACGCCGAAGCGCATTGGGGATGCCAAGAACTCGGCGCATCCTCCGAAGCAGGCAACAACATACTCGAGATTCTGGGAGACATAAGCCCACGACGAGACGGCCCTAGACGGACCATTGCGGATACACAGCTCTTCGAGCCTAGCACAAACAACGACAGACGCGTCGAGAGGATTCGGCATCAATTGTTCGCCAACTCAACAATCCTTGACGACGACCACCGGAACGACGGATCCATGTGACAGCCGACCACCGTTCCTGACCAACTCCAAACACTATCCTTGACCTGCCATCATTGGATGGCTACACCATCACATGGCAACACCCGCTAAACAAGCCTCGTCAAGATGGGGCTCTTTCCTATCCCAGGCTGTCGCCGGAGTCGAGGCCAAGTTAGACACCATTCTCGCCGATGACTATGATGATGCTGCCCAGCAAAGCAAGGAGTCCAAACCAGCAGCCACTCCTCCCCCGGCACCATCCCCGGCAAAGGCCAGCCCAAGTATGATGTTTCCAGCCTAGACTCTTCATTCTTATACAACGGTGTGGCTGACACTTCTTGCTACTTACAGCACCTTCGAGGACAGCCTCAACACGTACCAATGACCGCCTCCAAGAGCGGTTGGCAAGAGCCATGGCCGCCAAGGCCGCCGGCCAGAAACCCGATCGAACGTCATCCTCGACACAAGCGAGCCCACGCCAGAGTATGGATGCGCCAAGTCGAGCCTCGACCGACAGCGTAGATAGGCCGAATATCACAGCCAAGGACAGCCCAAAGGCTGTCGCATCTCCCCGCGCATCCGTGGACACGCCTAGGAAATCACAACATACAACACAGGAGCTACCAGGGGCGCCACGGGACTCGCTGGACGGAACCAGAGAGATGGAATCACAGCCAGTTTCTGACAAGGCCGACAGTGTGAGGGCATCGACGGATCAGCCACGTCAAGAAAATACTATTGGGGATGAAGTCCCAACTACCGAAGCCAAGTTGGAGGCACCGGCCGAGATAGTGGCCGAGTCCGAACCCAAGAAGAGCGTCGAGGTCATTGAGAAGGAGCAACCAAATGGCCAGGAAAGGAAATCGGACGATACGCGACCGCAAAACCAAGACGAGATCCACTCCTACATAGAGCGAATCGATGCGTTGGAGGCTAAGCTACAGTACCTTGCAAAGGAGGCATCCGCAGCGGCGCGCAAGGAGGCTTTGTCTGCACCCGCCGGCAGTGCTGAAAAGAAGCTAGCGGAGAAGGATCAACAAATAGCCCAGCTGATGGAAGAAGGGAAGAACCTCGCTAGTAACGAACAGAAACTGCGGACGATTCTGAAGAACTTGCGGAAGAAACAAGCCGAAGATGAAAAGGAGATAGGGAACCTTAAGGCGGCCAAGGAAAAGGCCGACAGGGAAATAGAGAACTTGCGCAAGCGTGCCCGACAGTCAGACGACCTCGAAAAGAGCCAGAATGACCTTCAGAGACGATTGGACCAGTCGCAACGGGAGCTCAACAACTTGCGACCGGAAGTCAAGTCCAAAGATGCTATCATTGCCGAACTACGATCACAACTTCAAAAGGCTACTGAACAAGCGGATGCCATGTCAGCAAAAGTCAACGACAAGGCAAGGGAACAGGATCAGCGGCGGATAGCAGAACTGGAGGAATCCGTGGAAGCTCTCAAGATCGAGAAGAACTTGGTGGCCGACCGTGCCAAGGCGCAAGCCGATGAACTCCGAAAAGAAGCCGAAAGAGCCAGCGAAAAGGCGAAGGCTCTGGAGTTGGAGCTGAAGGCCGAAGTTCAAGTGATGGAGAGTAAGCTGGAAGCTATGCGTACCCGCGCTGAAGAGGCATCCTCGGGCGTAACGGGAGACTCCCAAGCCAAGTTGCTTAGACAGGTGGAAACCCTGCAAAGTCAATACTCGATTGCAAGCGAGAACTGGCAAGGGATCGAGACCACTTTGCGGTCGAGAATAGTTAACCTCGAGAAGGAGCGTGATGAAGCATTGCAGCGGGAGTCTGATATGCGCAGAAAGGCTCGTGAAGCTGTGAGTACTTTCCGATGTCATATGCCTTTGCAAATCAGAATACTGACAATCTCTAGGCCCTCCGAGCGAGACGCAATGAGGAAGAGCTGGAAGAAGCCAAGACCAAGCTTCCCAACCAGGAAGACGTCGAGTCCTACCGCTCACAACTCGACTCTCTCAAGAAGCGCGCAGAGGAAGCCGAAGCGGCCCTGGCACAGGCGCGAGCCGGTTTTGAGAAGCAGAAGCAGGCATGGGAGGCTGAAAAGGAAGTAATCAAAGAGGAAAGGGAAAGGGATCTCCAAGCACAAGGAAACCGCCCACGATCCTGGTTAGAAGGTCTTCCGGGCGGCCCATTCCTGAAGAACGAGGGTAGTGGGCCTGGATCACCCCAACTATCAACAGCGCAAAGGACCTACAGCACCGATTTCCTAGGCATCCAAGGCCTCTCGAACAAGGTCCGCAAGGCATCAGCCCCGTCAAGCAACGGTGATGCCGCAACGGGAGCAATCACAAGCCGCCGACCCTCCGGCCAGCCCGGCCCGATCCGCACATCCGTTGCCTCTGGCAGCACCCAACCGGGAAGCAACTCCCTCTTCAGTCCCACTACGGAATCCATGCCTCCAGTCACACCCCTGTCCGCGATTCACCCACCATCAGACGCAGGTGGCGCACCCGAAATCCAGCACCCACGCGCCGAGCTCCGCCGCTCCGACACGGGCTTCGACAGCATCGACTCCTCCTCCTCCCCACACAACGTAATGCAAGACATGGTCTCCGTGTCCACCATTGCCGCGGGCCCCTCGGTCCAGCTCGTCGAGCGCATGAGCGCCAAGATCCGCCAGCTCGAGAGCGAGAAGGTGACGGTGCGCGAGGAGTTGGCGCGCATCTCCAAGCAGCGGGATGAGGCGCGGGCGGAGATTGTGGCGCTCATGGGTGAGGTGGAGAACCAGAAGAAGGCGGCTGAGAGGGTCGCTGAGCTGGAGAGGCAGGTGGCGGAGGTGAATGAACGGTATGAGACGACGTTGGAGCTGTTGGGCGAGAAGAGCGAGGAAGTGGATGAGTTGAAGGCGGATGTGCAGGATTTGAAGGATATGTATAGGGATTTGGTGGAGAGGACTATGAAATGAGTGTGATGAGTTGGGGAACAGGAGTGAGTGGGTTCTTGCATACACAGTAGACTAGTTAAAATAGTTGGTAATGAAATATGAGTTGATGTGTGGGTAAGAGACCGGGAGTACGGGAGGTAGAGGGGATAATGCGCAGGTGAGTAGGAATGTCTTACTTTTGGATGTCAATGTCAAATATATCTTGATTTAGCTGACGGCATCACTAATTGTTTGATACCCCTTCCTCAGATTCCCCAATCTTTCTTCGAGGCACTCAACCTAAAATCAACGCTCATCCTCCTCCTCATCATGTCATCCTCACCTCATAGACCTCCCCCTCCCCTCCCCGCCTGCACCCACGAACCAAACTTAAAGCTCGATCCCCTCCCTCTCCGCCTCCTTCTCAATAAACTTCCTTACATCCTTATCCGGCGCCAAATCCAACGCCAAACACCCATCCACGTCCTTCTTATCCGTCTCCGCTCCGGCCTTCAACAACGCAACTGCCGCATCCCCATGTCCCTCCGCCACCGCATGATGCAGCGGCGTATACCCCGCGTTATCGCTGGCATTAATCGGCGACTTGTGCTCCAACAAAAGATTAATCATCGGCACAGACCCAATAGCGGCGGCACGGTGCAAGGGGTACTGTCCGCGTCTGTCCTTGACCCGGACCGAGGCGGGCTTGGGTTTCATGTCTGAAGACAAAAGCTTGCGCGCGAGGTCGAGGTTGTTTTTGGAGGCGATGAAATGCAGCGCTGTTTGAGATTGGTGGTTGGTTTGGTTGATGTCGGCGCCGCGGGAGAGGAGGAGGTCGAGGATGGCGTCGGAGTCTTTGACTGAGGCGGAGATCATGAAGGGGGTCCAGCCCATGTCGTCCTGGTGTGTGTGTCAGTGGTGGGTGAACAAAGGCAGGGAGAAAGAAAAACGAAGAGTTCCAACCTCGGCATCAGGATCGAACCCCTTCTGGTTCACGAGGAGCTCGACGACTTCCTTGCGGTTGTAGGAACAGGCCCAGTGGATGGGGAGACGGCCATCGTCGTCTTTGCGTTGGGCGAGCTTGGGGTTGGCCTAGGGGTGTGTTGGTCATTTTACAAATCTAAATCTTTTTGGAATCAATATTCAACTAACATTGAGGAGAGATTCGACGACGGACACTGAGATTGTGGAAATGTCAGTACTCAGTAATTTCGTGGATCGTTCAATGAGTGTCCTCAACCGCTCAGCTTGAGGTGTTCTGGAGCTTTCCATGCTCACCTTTACCCTCACGGGCGGCAGCGTGAATCGCAAACTTGTCTTCTGCCATGTTGAATGTTGAGCCAGATGAATGATCTAGTTCGAGAGAAGTCAAGATCAAGAAGTAGATTAAGTCGAGTTCCTAGGAATTGTTTGATATGGTGATGTTGTTGTTGCAAGAGTTGAACGTCATGTAAGTGATGCCTTCCCCAGGAGCTTCGATGAGGTGAGTGTCCAGGTCCGAAAGAGGCACACCGTGTGAGCACTACTGTACCTGCCAAGACGCTAAATGCGCTAAAACGTGGCCCAAGCTCCCTGAAACCCAGACGTCAGCAAAAATTCCCAGCCGCGTCCAGGCCGCGCTGGTGGCACACTGTATCTGTATCACTTTCATTACTGCATCTCCAACTTTGGCATCAAGTCAACAACTGCGATTCGCAACTCCATCAAACGACCAGCGACCGATTTTCAACTTTTCATCCGACCATATCGCGAAAACTCAAACACAACAGCCACAAACAACGAAGCAACCCCATCGAATCCTTTCAATATGGCGGCCGAGGTTGCCAACAATGGCCCTGGCACTGACGGCAACCCGCTCGAGATCATGATCCGCGAGAACGCCAGGAAAACGAAACTCATCTACGCCGACACGACCACAACCACAGATGCTTCTGGCACCTCCGGGAGAAAGCGTCTAAAACTCGACCCCGGGCTTGCGTCAGAAGATCCCGACATCACCAAGACCGGCCTCTCTCTCCGTCTCCACGCCGAGTACAGCGACGTCCAGACCCTCCCCGAATCCATTGCCTCCAAGTTGCCAGCCGGCGGACCACGCAAAAAGAAGGCCAAGCCAGCCATCGAAGAGGCTCCCTCGAAATCCGAAGAACACGCCCGCAAACTCATCGAGGGCATCCCGCCGAGCAAGTCCGCCGCCGCCGCCGCCAACTCGAATGCCCTGGTCCTCTCGCGCAGCAAGCCCGGCGCTGGCGCGTCGTCAACCAGGCCAAATGCGCAACGAAACGAGCCCCAAACAAACAGCCTGGCGCGGCGATCCGACGTGTTGGCACAGCCCAGGCCAGACTGGCACCCGCCTTGGAAGCTTCTCAAGGTGCTTTCGGGCCATCTGGGTTGGGTGCGTGCCTTGGCAGTAGAACCGGACAACAAGTGGTTTGCCTCGGGCGCGGGCGATCGCACCATCAAGATTTGGGACTTGGCGTCAGGAGCCTTGAAGTTAACACTTACTGGACATATTTCGACGGTTCGCGGGTTGGCAGTGTCGCCGAGACACCCATATCTGTTCTCGTGCGGTGAGGATAAGATGGTCAAGTGCTGGGATTTGGAAACGAACAAGGTTATCCGACATTATCACGGCCATCTCAGCGGTGTCTATACCCTTGCGCTGCATCCTACACTGGATGTTTTGGTAACAGGCGGTCGCGACGGTGTGGCGCGTGTGTGGGATATGCGGACAAGGAGCAACATCCACGTTCTGTCCGGGCACACGGGCACAGTAGCGGATCTTGTCTGCCAGGAGGCCGACCCCCAGGTTATCACAGCCAGCTTGGACTCGACCGTCCGCATGTGGGATCTGGCGGCCGGCAAGACGATGGGCGTCTTGACACATCACAAGAAGGGTGTGCGAGCGTTGACGACCCATCCAACTGAGTTCACGTTTGCGACGGGTAGCACGGGCAGCATCAAGCAGTGGAAGTGCCCTGAGGGTGCTTTTATGCAGAACTTTGAGGGACACAACGCGATCATCAACACGCTATCTGTGAACGATCAGAACGTCATGTTCTCTGGCGGCGACAATGGTTCGATGAGCTTCTGGGATTGGAAGTCTGGTCATCGCTTCCAGGCTCTTGATACCACTGCTCAGCCTGGTTCGCTTGATGCTGAGTCCGGTATCATGAGCTCGACCTTTGACAAGTCTGGAGCCCGCTTGATTTGCGGTGAAGCGGACAAGACCAGTGAGTTTACCCTGTCACGACAGTTACTTTGGGGGATAATTTTACTAACTGAATATTTAGTCAAAATCTGGGGCGAAGACCTTAGCGCGACACCGGCGTCACATCCCCTCGAGTGGAAGCCAACATTGGCCAGGCGGAAGTTTTAAGCATCGTGAACGGCGAGGAAGGCGGATTGCGTTATGTCATAAAAATGCAGCATGGAGCTGAGCAAGGCCACAGGAGTATAATGGGTAGACCACGAACCTGGAACGTGTGAATCAACGAAACGATTTTGATCTTACAATGAAAAGTAGCGAATCCATTTCCATGCGCATATTCGAAATCTAGGGTATCATTTACAATCATTCAGAGAAGCACACCCAGCGCTTTGATTTCAGGATCATCACGGAAAGCCAACCTGACCTCCTCATCTCCAACAGCCAACCGGATCTTGCTCGGCCGCTCGGCCTTGTGAGCCTCCAAGTTAATGACACCTGCTCCCGTCAGGTCGACCGCGGCGATGGAGAGTCCACCCGGTCGCATCTGCCTGGAATCGGGTTTTGATCTAGCGCCACCCATGATACCATCCCCATAGTCTGCCGCGCTCACTCCCGCCGTGGCCATCAGAGCATTCAGCGGCCGACTATCGCCTCCGGTCGCCAACTTGATCATCCGTTGCATCTCCTCCAGCACATCTCCAAACGTGCTCTCCGCCAACCCTGTCCGCTGCGTACGCAACAGCAGCGCCGTAAGCAACAACCTCGACGCGAAGGGGAGGCCCCTCAGGTACTGCTGCAGCGGATTACTCGTAGCCTCGTTGATAGCCCTCCGCACCGTCTCAATCGTGACTCTACCCGCCGACCCCTTCTTCTTGCCAACCACCTTCTCCTCCGCCCCCTTCCTTTTACTCGGTGTTGGCGGTTCAGCATCAGCAACAACCTTCGCATCCGCCTCCGCCAACTCCACCGCCCGTCGACATATATCCAACGCCCGCCTCGCATCACCGCTCACAGCCGCCACTTTGCGGGCTGCAAACTGCACCGCGTCCGCATCCACAATATCCCCCGGCACGCCCTCCAACCGGCTCTGCACGATCCGCATCAGCTGCTCGTGGTTATACCCCGGAAACGTGATCCTCGTCAACCCCAGCCGACTGCTGATCTTGTTACTCAGCGTGCGTTCAGGCAAGTCCATCGTGTTGGCCACGGCCAGCACAATCAGCCGACTGTGTCTCAGCCCGGGCCAGTTGAAGAAGTTGTACATCACCCCTTGGTTCTTGGTCACGAGCTGGTCCAGCTCGTCCATCAGCACCACGCAGGGCACGCGGCGCGGGGACGGGTGGCTGAATTCGCGCTCTAACAGGTCTAGTGCCTGTGAGGGGCTGACGCGTTGGCCCTTGAGCGCTTCCCAGAGCAGCGAGTAGGATTGGTGCGGGTCCGTGATCTTCATCCCGTTTATTTCGACGAAAATGAAGTCATCCAGCTCGTCGGCGCGGACGGCCGCGTCCAGGTGCGAGACGACTTCCCGCACCGTTGCCGTCTTGCCCGTGCCCGGCGTGCCGGAGATGTAGATGCAGGTGCCGCTGCCGTCGGTGATGGCCGCTTCGAGGTGCGAGTACACGAGCGAGAACTCGGCTTCGCGGCAGGGGAGGGAGGTCGGGACCGAGGCGACGTGCAGTTGGGTGCGGGCGAGTTGGTAGGGGGAGTTGTGGATGTGCATGGGCGAGAGCACGCGCGTGGCTAGGGGTGTAAATTCGAGGTGTTTCTTGATCATGATCTTGCGGTGGGAGGTGGGCGTTACGGCGGCGCCAAGGGCGGCTTTGGTGCCTTTGCGTCGGCTGGTTGGGGTGGCCGCGTTGCTGCGGACTTTGAGTTTGCGGGGGGTGCGAGGGATTTTGGCGGCGGGTTCGGCGTCGGCGTCGCCGTCGGAGGCGTATTCTCGTTCGGGGGATTCGGCTTTCGGTTGTCGTTTCCTTCGGGTGGCTTTGGTGCGCTTTTGGACGAAGTCGAGGAGGGACTCCAGGTCTTCCTTGTCCTTGTAGATGTCTTCCCATTTGAACTCGTCGGTGTAGGTACACGTTCGCGTGTTACAGCCTCGACGGCAGATGAAGACTTTGCCGAACTCTTTGGATTTCCGTGGGACTTTTCCAGTCGGGTACTGTTTCATGAATGATTCTTGGGACATGACTATGGCCTTGCCGTTGATGGTGGTTAGGGCGTTGAAGTCGAAACTCGGTGTTATGTAAAGCTCGTTCTACATTCGGAGTTAGCATCTTGACCTAAGGACTCTTGGAATGATGAGCATCGGAACCTACCTCCACGAAATCCGTCCTCTTCTTCGGGCCATTACGAATCTCCTTCTCCGAAGAGAACCACATGAATTTCGCTGACTTTTCGCCATCGTCCTCCAAGAACTCCGAGGCAATCCCTACCCAGGCTTCATTAGAGCCTTCGGCCTTGAGAAGCAGAGTGTCACCCACGTAACATTCAAAGTCCCCCATTTGTGCGCCGATGATCTTGCGCTCTGGCTGTGTCGTTCGTTTCCGTTTCCTCGACCCAGGCCCGCTTGCTGATACAACCTCGGGCTCCCCCTCGTCTTCTTCCCGATCGTAGACCCATTCCCACGGCAAATCATCTGTACCAAGCTCATCATCCGAATCTTCTCTGGTTACGCCTGGGAGACGAAACTCTTGCGCTCGAGACGAACGCCGTCCGGGGATGGCAGGCATGGTGGCGAACTGTTGAAGAGGCCAGTCGTAGAGATTGAATATCGATCTGGTCTGTTCGAAAGTAGAGCAGCAAGTTCATCAGCGTAGCTTGGCGATTCCGGTACTGAATGCTGCCTCGTCGAAAAATAGTTCGAAGTTGAAGAAGGGAATGGATGGATGACAGGCAGGCAAGACGCGTCTTGGAAGCTTTAGCGCGTCCAGGGCACTTAACATCCCTGCAGGATCCGCTAACTCCCGCTTGAGCCCCCACAGCTCCGTTGACGGCGCCAAGAACGAGCCCCTGAAAGCGGCTGCCTTTTAGGGCTACCAATCAGATCAGGTCCTTCCGTCAACAACGACGACGTCTGTCTCCAACCAAAAGGCAACCCATCCATATTCACCTGTGATTCCTCTCAAACCTCATGACACACATATTAGCGGTTGCTACTCGTTCATTGTCTTCGGCTCTTGACATCACGGTCACCCGTACGCCAGACTCTTTCGCGGTTCCAACTTCCAAATTCAACGACGAGATGCAAACGACATCAAGGGGATCGAAACAAGGTAGCCATCTTTTTGGCGGAGAGCAGTGCCAATAACGGCTCGACATTCGGGATACAACGAAGTCTGAGAAGGCTACGTAAATATGCAGTT
Organism: Neurospora cerealis; assembly: GCA_009806085.1. Taxonomy (NCBI): domain Eukaryota; kingdom Fungi; phylum Ascomycota; class Sordariomycetes; order Sordariales; family Sordariaceae; genus Neurospora; species Neurospora cerealis. The sequence continues at coordinate 388,578 of RAOY01000019.1, read as the reverse complement.
TGAAGGCAACATCACTGAGTGGCTTTGGGTTTCTGCCTGTTTCCATCTCAGCCGCGACAGTTCTCTCTTTGACCAAGGCGAAGAAATCACTCTTACGTTTCCATCTGATGGCCACTCTTGTGAGAGATATAGACCTTAAGCCGTTGAGACGTGATGAGAGACCTCGCTTCCATCCCAATATGGTTGGTCTTTGCATTCCACGCCCTTGAAGATAGTTCTCTTGAACCCTTGATTGTTGTTTTCCATCCTTTTCCGATTCCGTTGTTCTGTCCTGAATCGAAACGGAGTGATGCCCAAACAAACCAGCTTTCCCCCGCAGCCCATCCGATATTCCAGTTACCTGACTTATCTGATGTTTGGTTCCTCAGACCAGCGAAGGGTAATTCGAAAACTCTTCCGGATACGTCCGGGTTCTGGCGGTGATACTGTCGAAGAGTGACGGGTTCTACCACGAACATAGTTTATCGGGGAGTTGTGTCAAAAAAGAAAACGGTTATCAAAGCCCCTTTCGAAAGCCGTCACCGATCTTCAGGATCTATCATACCGTGCCTCACCATAATTAAATCATTATCCACTGACGTGCAAAGTAGCAAGCAAGCTGGTCAAGTGACGAAACCCGCGAAACCATGACTTTCCTGTGGCACTATGGTATGCTTGGGACTGAAGTTATAGACAGAAGGTTTTCAGAATACCGTTCTCATATTGCATGCCCAAGTCCAGACATGCGAGCATTATGTCAAGCTGCGTTTGTTGAGTGCGTGTATTTCGACACTTCATAGTCCAGATGGTCGAAATAAAAAGGCCTAAGACCTCCTTGATGTCTTATTTCGGCAGATACATCCATAGCAACCATTCGCTTCTGTCTTCCAATATTCTTGCTCACTGCACCGGAAGGAGGGCACTGGACTGTTACTGGGGGCTCTCAAGACAAGAAGACGGTTCATGAGTTTTATTCCATCCTCTTGTTTCTCAGCTTACAAGCTGCTTGGTTTGTCTTCCGCTCAGGATAAAAAGGCAGACACCCCTTTGCTTCCAAATAGACGGAGCATTTCCATCTCAACTTGCCAGTAGCAGTTGTGGATCTTGTCAGCAAGGATAAATCTTCTTCATATAAATGGGTAGCTTCTTCAGCCAACTTTGTTTTCCATATCCACATTCGTTCCAGGCCCTACACTCCAGCTACAAGGCGCTGAACTCAATTCCCAAGTTCAATTCACAGCAGTTCCAACCAAAACTTCCACTTCCTGCTCCAATTTCTCACGCTCCTGTCACATCTGGCTCTTGAAGAGGGCTGGATCGTGGTCCCCATACCGGTTCATCGCGGTTACCGCCTACAGATAGAGATCACATCACGCCAAAGATGCCTGGATGTACGGGGAGTAGCCCTACCCAATTTCATGGAGGAGGGCGAACTCACCGCCAACTGTCGCCTCGTTGTTCCTGCCATTTTGAATTCTTACAGGTACGCAAGCTGTCCTTTCCTTTCAAAATCCCAACGCATGTCGCTGCTTTTCTTGTCTGATGGCTCTTTCCATTTCCAAGGACAATGACGAGTTGCTCGGCTTGATATTCGATCTGGAAAGTGGTCTTGCTCTTTCCTCCCGATCATCAGTTCATTCAACTGATCTGATAAGTTACGTGTGTTCAGACTGGTTGAGTTTGTTCTTGCGATCAAAATATTTTATCATTTGCTGTCAAGTTTCTCTGAAACTGAGACTCGTCGGGGCAAGCACAAAGATCTATCAGGGATTTCCGGACAGCGACTTGAGGTTGCTAGACCTTGCTCATCCGACCAGAGCAATACCACCCACTGCCTAAACAAATGAGTTTCAGGAAGACAACCGAAGAGCTCAAGTTATCCGATTGTGAGTATTCCATGGGGCAAGAGCAACCCATATTCCCACAGTCGGATTTTCTCGTGCCCGCTCTTCGGGCGGGCAATCGTCACTGGCTCCTTCCCTAATTGTCCAGGCGCTCCCCTCGAAGCGATTGACTGCCAAAGCAACCAGCCAGCCAGTTGCAGTTGCCTCCAGCTGTCCTCTCAGTTTGAGCACGAGCACCCGCGTCGAGTATTGTTTGCTTGGGTCGGACACGAGTCAAATTCGCGCCTTGCGTTCTTAAAAGGCCACCTCACCCTGCTTCCCCGCCATCTTCTTCTTCTTCTTCTTCTTCTTCTGTTTACTCTCATCAATCTTCGGTGTCTCCACCACCACCACTACCACTACCACCTGGTCTTCGACATCGTCGTCGTCGTCGTCGTCGTCCTTACCCTTTTACACTTTCTTCTTCCTACTCTTCTCATCTTCTTCCTTCTCTGTAATATTCCACTGTCAACTCGCCCCTTACGCGTTTGACCCTCGTCGCGTTTGTTCTTTCAACTTGATCTCACTACGTTCACTTTCTGATCTCCGTCGCCTCACTCCCAGTCTCCCTTTTACGTCATCAAACGACAGATTTTCTCAAACTTCCCTGGGAAAGTTTTCGGAGCTTGGAGTTGCAACAATAGGCTTCCAGGTGATTCAAAAGCACAACACTCAAATCGAAAGTCATCATGTCGCACGTCACTGGAACTCGACAGTCCAACTCTCGTTCGGGCGCCCCATCGTCGTCCCAGCGCAGCGGACGGGTGTCTGAGGTATTGAGCACTCAGGTGGGTACCTCCCAGCTTTCCCCTTTCCATCAACCAACGCAGTTCTACGTCTATTTCTATTGAGGAAGAGTGCTTGTACCCCCATACCACGTATACTAATACCGCCTTCCACAGGTAGATTTGTTGGTCCCAGCTCGTGGCTTTCGCATTGTGGACGACCAGGACCGAGAGCTCAAGACGATCTTGGAACAGATCGAACACCAACACGGTGTCAGGATCCGCCTCAAAGGACAGGAAGATCCCATCCAGATCTCTGCTGCTTCTCCCAAGGACGCCAGGGCGGCCATAGGCAGCATCTTGAAGAGCTTGGTACTCCGTGAAGGTCACGCGACAGTCTGGCAAGATTCAGTACTTGTCGCTCCGCCCAGCGGCGACAAACGTGTCATACGGATACTTCTCCAGGAGAGCCCTGGAACCACATGGTTTCGACCAGCCGCGGCGTCCACTGACTCTATCGAGGTGGCCGATGCTTTGGCTGTCCAAGCTTACAAGAGCGATCTCACTGCTGCGATGGTCCGCGTGGGTGATGGCTTGCGGTATTCTCCCAACAGAATGCGCATGCGGATCGCTTTCGGCAAGTTGTTCTTCAAAGAACGCAAGAGGGGTACCACGAGCTATACGCTCGATGAGTTCTCGAGATTGACTCGCAGGGTGAGCAGCAGAGGAACTTCCCACATGGAGATGAGGTAAGTGTATATTCTGGTCTTCTTTCCCTTCTGGTCTTCTTCCCTTCTGGTCTTCTTCCCTTCTGGTTTTCTTCTGTTCTGCTTGCTTTCCCTGGCGATTATTTTCTAACAATGCTCAGACTGGGTGGTGAATCAATGCGCGAAAAGATCCAACATGCTTTCTCCCTCGATCCAGACTTTGGAGACCCCCAAGACACAGAGAACTTCGTAATTGTGACAACGAAGAATGTCAACCTCGAAGTGAGCGTCGATGGAAACCAAGATAGTGGTTTTACTTTCGGCTCATTGAACGTCTTCCATCGAGAGAAGAGCCACCGTAGCGTCGAACTCGCCACGGCATGCCCAGACAAGTAAGTCGCACATCTTTCTCACCTCGTTGCCTTACTAACACATCCCAGGAATCACGACTGGGTCATGAAAGTTGAGTCACCTATCGACGAGACCGACAATAAGCTTCCACTCGATCAGCATACACTCCGCAAGGGCATCAGGATTCGCGACAATGCCAAGGCCAATTGTATTGAGCCATACGTTGCGGCGTCCTTCGCCCAGACACACCACATTGAGGCTCTCATTGGCAAGACGACCTGGTCCTATTATCTCAACAAGGACTATATTGTAGAGCTTTCCCTGTACCGGCAGTGGAGCACTCTCTCAGGCACCAAGAGACAACCTCAAGAGCCGGTCGCTGGTGTGAGCGTCAGCATGTATCGACCGGAATGGAACGACCACATGGCCAACGCTGACGTCTCAGCTGGACCGCGGTCCTGGGAGACGTTCCCCAAACAGTTCTTCAAGTCATCCATGTCACCCACTGACCCCACTAGGGATCTTGACCCAGTTGATGCCTTGTTGCACTGGGTTGGGAAGGTTCAGACGTTGCTGGATAGGATTGTGTAGACAGACGTGGGCTATCGGCATTTATATAGATGGAAAAGTGTCGTGGTGAGGGGTCAAGAGCCGGAGTAGTGGCCCTAGCAAGAGTGTTTTGCTGTTGAGCTCAAGGCCGCGGAACGGTTCTTCAAATATATTGGTGCGTCGTTTTAATAATCGTCAACGGGCTCAACGCGCGTTCAAGTAGATCAAGGGCATTCACCAAGTAGCTGTGCCGCAGATTTAGTTCGTTTTTTTTTTTTTTTGCTTCGCTCAATCACACAATGACAAGTCAGATTCTCCACTATGCCTGTGCCGATGCAGGTCCAGCTCCTTGTGCCAGCACCTTCTGCCTCAAGACTAAATGTTGATTCTTGTTAGTAACAATGTCATGGCTGTAATACGCGGCCAGCCTAAGAAAGAGAGGAGAATGTCGTACCTTCTTCCACCACGCGGAGGTTGTTAGTCTTTCCCTGGACAATAGCTTCTAGGTTCTGAATGTTGGCGCCAAGTTCCTTGACCTTAGCATCGTAGAAATCAGTGGCACTTTTGGTGTCCTGAACGCTTCCAATTAGTACATGTAGTGTCGTCATGGCGGAGAGACGTACCTTTTCGACATAGAACCCAGTGCCAACATCGACGATCACGCGGTCGGGGTTGGAGAGCTTGCCCTTGACATAGAGGGAGTTGGTGAGGGGCACGAGGATGTCTTTGTTGTCTGTAGAATGGGGTCTTGTTGTTAGCGGTGACCATGACTGAAGGGTATGCGTTTTGTCTGGGCTTGGGCCGGGATGAAGGGAATGGAATTATGGGAAGGGTGTGGTGGAATAGGAGATAGGACGAAGAGGTAGTGATCGGGAGGTGAGGAATGGGAGTCCTGAGGCGTGGGGAGGTGGAGGATTTCGACGCCAACGCCAATGGGGATAAAAGGAGGTGTAGACGTTTGTTGAGGGTTGTAAGTGAGATGAATGGGCTGTAAGAACAGGGCACCCAGGGACCCAAAGGAAGAATGAGATAGAAGCAAGATATCGACCGTCAAAATCAAGAGTCAAGAGTCGAGAATTGAGAATCAAGCTCAACACAACCCATCCCCCTTGCCCATCGCCCAACCCCCAACCTGTCATTTCGCACATCCCATCTGCTCCATCCCATCCACCACCAAGATGAAAGAAGTGCAACAGACAGGTAAGATAGACAGGGGTAAACAAAACATACCATCAAAAGAACTGCTCCCCGTCTGCACAATCCTCAAGCACTCCTTGAACTTAGCCTGCGCCGCAGCCAGCTGCGTGTACGAGGCCGTCAGGTGCTCGACCTCCTCGTCTAGCTGCTTCTTGACGGCGGTGAGTTGTTGAGCGCTGAGGCTCTCGATGTTGACTTTGGAGACTTGTTAGTGTCTGGTTGTCCTCATGTTGAAGCATTAAGTGGATTAATGGGGAGATCGGATAGAGGGGGGTGGGCGGAAAGGGGGTGAGTTGGGTATGGGAGATGACCAGATGACCAGGGGGTAAGGTGAAGCTTGAGCTTGAGCTTTGGGGGAGCGAACATCAAGCTTGAATGGAAGCTTGGTAGAAAGGAGCGGGAGCGGGGAGTGGGAAGATGTTTACCTCCTTCTTGCTTGCCGGACATCTTTGCGTTTTTTATTCGTTTGATCGAGAGAGGAACGGTTAGATGTAAGAGTGTCTAATTCACAAACCAAATGTGATGTTTGAATGAGGTTCGGTTCCAGTTGATCGGACGACAACGAGGGCGCGGCAGCAACGATGGAGGTGGTTGCCCCGCTATGAGAGCAGCTCTGTGGGGCAGAATTTTGTGGGCTTCCAGGGGTCGCTTTGTCGCTTTCTGTTCGCTGCAGGCGGGGTACATGCCCCGGAATCCTAGTAAACAGTGACTTCACTTCCTCCTGACAACCACTTTCTCACTTTTTCTCGTGACAACATCCATCGAGGAGCAAACCCTCGAACTGACCATCTTGTTCTGAGAGAGATACACGGCGTAGCGGCTTAATGTGTTGGGTCTAACGGGAAACTTCACTGGGAGCGGCATTTCATCCTTCCTTTCTCTTCGACCTCTCTCGCCAGTCGCCACTATCACTGGGACTTCAATTTTTCACGCTTCATACAAAACGGTCACCCCAGCAACCTCCAACAAACACACACACTTCTTCACCTCATCAACAACCCCAACCCAACCTCACATCGCACCACCACCATGGCGCCCTCCCTACCCCCCACGATCCCCAAAACCCGCTTCGGCGGCGTCCCCGGCGTCGACCGGGGCCGCTCCCTCTTCTCCACCGAGCGCTTCGGCGCCGGCGAAACCATCGCCATTATCGACAAGCCTTTGCTCGCTCTCCCAGACGACGCCAACATGCGGACGACCTGCAACTACTGCCTCTACGTCAGCGGGACGATCGAGTTCGAGGGCGACGTGGAAGCGGGGCCCAGGACGTGCAAGGCGTGCACGGGCTGCAAGGCGGCCGTGTACTGCAACGCCGAGTGCCAGCGGGTGCACTGGAAGCTGGTGCACAAGGCCGAGTGCAAGATGTTCAAGCGGATCAGGGAGAGGACGGGCAAGGACTGGGTGCCGACTCCCGTGAGGGCGGTGGCGCAGGTGATGCTGTTGTTGAAGGCTGGGGATGAGGAGATTGTTAGGGCGTTTGGGCCTGGTGGTACGTTGGAGAGTAATGTGGAGGGGTTTAAGACTGATGAGGGCTTATGGGGTGATTTCGAGTTACAGGCTACGGGCGCGGTGGTTTATGCGGGCTTGTTGCAGAGTGATGAGACGTTGAAGCAGGCCGTGGAGGTGTTGTGCAAGGTGAGTTCTTTGGGATGTGGAAGTCCTGAATCGACGCGTGGTGCGAACTGACTGATGCGGCGGCCTTAGATCCAAACGAATGCGTTCAACAGGTATGATGCCGACACGGGACAGGCGGGCATCTACCTTCACCCTAGTCTTTCTATGGTGAATCACTCTTGCGTGCCAAACGCCTACATCACTTTCGAGAAGCGTAAGGCCGTTCTCAAGGCGGAGAGGGATCTTGAACCGGGCGACGAGATTCTGATTTCATATATCGGTATGGTAGTTCCTCTCGCTATCAAGGATTTTCTCGTCTTCTAACTTGCCAGCCAGATCATACTATGCCTCGCCGTGCAAGGCAAGAGAGTCTTCGACTCTATCACTTCCAGTGCAATTGCATTCGATGCAAAGACGACTTGAATGTCTACGAAGTGATCCAGGCTTGCGGGGTCTCTCCGGGTGTCAAATGGCTGAATTCCTGCACTTTCCAGCCGGATGTCGCCAGCCTGGTTCCTGCTTACATTGAAAGGTCAAAGAAAGTACCAAAGTCTAAGATCGAGGAAATACACTGGAAGTGTATGGAGTTGACTTGCATTGTTCAGGGGGATCCGATGGACAATGCGCGAGCCCAGTGGGAGCTTTGCAAACCTCTCAGGGACGCCCAGCTGTGGGCTCTCGATCCCCTTCCTCCCACGATTCTCAGGGTAGCTACCATGCTGGGTTCTGACCGCACTACGCTAGCCAAGGCGCTTCCTCTGCACTGCTTCATGGCGTTGGAATGCTACCCCTTCAAGTACCCGGCATCATTCGTGCCTTTCAGGGTCAAAACTCTGATGACAATTGCAAAGCTCCTGTCCGCGGCGGGAGATTTGACCTATAGCGGCGATCTTGCTCGGTACTGCGACCACGAGGGTGTTATTGGGGTTCTGGCAACGGCCGACATAGTTTCTCTGACCGAGGTCATCCTTCGGCTGGTCAGGCAAAACGGCGTCATAGGAGGTGTGGCATCGTGGGACGTCTTGTTCGGAACCAAAGAAATGTTGCGCGACATCGGAGATCTGCAGGAGCGTGACGAGAAGGACGCCGCTATGGTCAAGCACTGGGCAAACGATTTGCAAGATCCTGTAAGCAAGGCTTTCTGGGAGAACGTTGTGCTCAAGCCGATCAAACAGCTCGCGAGTTTCGCGATTGAGATCATCGAGGCTGAGCTGGGAGACAACAAGAGCCTGGCTCGGAAGTAAGCCCAGAAAGGAAAACCACAGTCCTTTCAGTTTCTCTCTCCTCGACTAGGCTCTCTGTCCTTACTTGATGCCTCCGACAGGCTAGGCTGACGACTGTGACCCCTTTCCAGAAGTGCGCCTTCTGGTCCAGCGGCTTCGAGCGAGGCAGTTTGGCGATGTGTCGACAGCTGGTGTAAATGAGCTGAAAGACTTGAACGCGCTGAAACAACAGGCAACCTTGCTGCGAGGTCTGTCTCTGGAAGCCCGGCCTCCGACGATGTCCGCTTCCGACAGTTGGGGGACATGAAGGTTTCGGCAGGTTGCCGGTCAGCCTGGAGCCGTTCCACCCTGCCCTTGAGAATCTCGAACTCCATCTGAAGACCTTCGACTTGAGCTGCACGGTTGCTTATCTTGGCGATGTTACTTGTGAGAATATCCAGTTCCCTTGATGGAAAACTCCGTTCTGGGTTGTCGATAGAGCGCGTGTGGATCAACAGCAGTCTCAATTCTGCATTTTCGGCACGAAAGGATGCAACTTCATTCGCATCATCGGCGGCAGAAACGCTATTGTTGGCTTTTGATGGTAAGATTTTGACCTGGTTTGGGATGTTAGAGACCTGGGCTCTAAGGTCCGTAAGCTCTTGTTGCACTTGATTTGTCAACTTTGTCACTTCATCGCGTGTTTGGCTGAGTTCAGTGGAAATAGAATCGGGCTGTTGGTCGACTGAGGTGGTTTGTCGTTGTTGAACATCCTTCTTCAGATCATCGACCTCGTCCTTGAGGGATGCCAGATCATCTCGGGTCCCTTTGACCTCCCGGAGGCACTCCCCAACTATGGATTCTAGTTTGTCAAGATAATCCTCGAACAGGTCGGCCCTATTTTCAAAGTGTTGAGAGCTCTGAATCGCTCATTTACGTCGAGGCCGCGCTTGACAAGGAACTTGACTTGCTTGCCCGCATCGTCAGATAGGGTTAGAGAGGCAAGCCGGAACAGGATCTGATTCCTATAAGGTCTGATTAGATATCGACCCTGATATTCCACACCACTGATCATATCGAACTTACTTAGCTATCACATGATTTACGGGCGATTCGATGCGTTTCTTCCCAAGGTCTGCGGAACAACTGACACAGGCTATGTCTTGCAGTTTACTACAACACACGAAAATAAGTAACGACATCACATATGGAGTGTTTGATTACGGACTTACCATTCGGCGAGTAAAGTTCTTCGTTCTCCATATCTTATTCTTCCATGGCAGCCGACTTCCAGGTCGTCATCTGATTCGGTGATGGGACTACAGTAAGGAGGGATGTGAGTCCGCAGGTTGATGAGGTTGCCTATTTTCTTCCCGCATTTCTTGCAATAGCAGATGGCCGCTGGCATGATGGAACGTGAAATCGATGGTGACCACAAGGCGAGTCTTGTAAAAGAATATACGGGTTTCGCTTGGGACAAGAGATGCGGTGATGCCTTGCGTATCGGGAGCACGGGATCAAGGAGGGTAGAGATCGGAATTAGATCACGCACACCGTTGCCTGAGCTGAAATCAAAGTCAAGATGAGCTGGGGATGACTGAATGACGAGTGTACTCTCGGAAAAATTTTACATTGTGGGCAAATTGGACGCTCACTTTATTCTCAACGGAGGAAGGAGCCATCGTGTGAGTCGTTTGATAACAGGGACGGTCTTGGCAGGGGATTGAAAAAGGTATGTCTAGGGTAGGCGCCACATTCTTAAACGATAAGATGTGGCTTTGCTAGCAAAGTGACAGTGGAACCAGCCACGCTAAATGCTACAGTGGGGCTCTGCGTGCAACCACCGCGGTGACTCGCTCCACCAACCTTAGCGTGCCTAGGGTTGGCAGGCACGAACAAGGGTCTTAACTTTTTGGTTTGATCCGACTCCACGGCAGTGACTTCAACTTCAGACGTCCACTTCCATGTTTTCCCCAATCTAAAACTTGAACATATCCGTTTCACTTTCACTCCCTAATCGTCTCTCTTTTACCATTTCTATTGCCCTTGCACTTCCGTGGAGTTTTCAAGTCACACTCCCTCAGAGGAAGCGCAGTCATCATGGGCAGAAAAAAGAACAAGAGCAAAGGTCAGCGCGGCGTTGCGGCTGCCTTGGCCACCTTCCAGGACGACTCTATGGCCATTGATACCGAAAACACCAGCATCCAAAATTCAACTACTACGGCAAATGGTGAATCGACGCCAAAAACATCATCCGGCAGTCTTAAACGCCCATGTCCCGAAGATGACAATGAAGACGGCGGTGGTTGGCAGACAATCGAGAATGGCCGGCCCGTAAAGAAATTGAAGAAGGTTCCTGGCCAAGAATCAAAGCGCTATCCCGTCATCCACTTCTCGACACAGGCCAGGCTTTTCTCCAAGATCAACGTCTCTTCTTTACGCGACCTGATCCTGTACATCTTTGCCGATGGTCCTGCTCCGCAATGGGTGTCTGTCAAGCATCGCCCCGAGTTCAGAAAGATCGTGGCCATCATGGTACCGGGTCTTGACGAGGCCATGTTCAAGAAGGGTCTCGACTTTTCCGCCCCCACCGGCCCTCCTCCTGATCAAGCGATCTCCGGGGGCGCCCCTGATCCTGATGAGTACTATCCACGCGAGCTCAAGAAGGAGCTGTTGCCCGAAGTACTACAGCCCTTCGCCGACATGTTCCCGCATTTGTGGCCTGTAAAAGCTCCAGGTGACGACAAGTATGGCAAGTTGCACTCGCCGATGCCTGCAATGCTTACCGCGCCCGTCACGAAAAACAAGGGAGCGGGAGTCCAGCCCGTATCCGAGCCCAACGGCTGGAAGAATCAGCGAACACGCATTACGGAGTTTTTGGCCAGCAACGAGGAGCTGATGGAAAACGGCTTCCCCGTTCACCCTGCCATGCTTAAGCCAGGGGAGAAACGAGATAAGTTCAAGGACCCCGAAGGTTGGGTACACACAAGAGTCGAAAATCTTGAGGATGGAAAGGTCCCCGAGGGCGAAGTGCAGCAGGGCAGTGTCACCGCAGGCCGGGAAGTCTATGCCCTCGATTGTGAGATGTGTGTGACGGGGGAGGCTGAATATTCACTTACCAGAATCAGCTTGGTCTCTTGGGACGGCAGCGTTGTTCTTGACGAACTCGTCAAGCCGGACAAGCCTATCATTGACTATGTGACGCGGTTCTCGGGTATCACCAAAGAGATGATCGACCCTGTTAACACGACATTGAAGGATATCCAGGCACGCTTGCTCGACATTCTTGGTCCTCGCTCGATTCTCCTCGGTCACTCGCTTGACTCTGATCTTAAGGCGCTCAAGCTCGCTCACCCCTTCATTGTCGACACCTCGCTCCTCTTCCCGCACCCTCGCGGACCCCCTCTCAAACAATCTTTGAAGTACCTCGCACAAAAGTTCCTCAACCGCGAAGTCCAAAAGGGTGGCGGAACCAACGCCGGACACGACAGTATCGAAGACGCCAAGACGTGTCTCGACCTCGTCAAGAGGAAGTGCGAGAAGGGCAAGGCATGGGGTGCCGGAGAGAGCCAGGGCGAGAACCTCTTCAAGCGCCTCGCTCGCGCTGGCACAGCATATCGCTCGACCGCTGGTCCGGAGGCCACGGGCGGTGCTCCTGTCGGCAAGAGCAGCGCGGCTGTTGACTGGGGTGACGTGAGCAGAAGCGCCGGCAGCGCTGCCACTGTCACCATCTCCTGCAAGTCCGATGCCGAGGTTGAAGCCGGTATTCTCCGCGCGGTCAAGGGCGATCCTGACGGCCTCGAGGTTCCCGGAGGCGGCGTTGACTTCGTCTGGGCGCGCATGCGTGAGCTCGAGGCTCTCCAAGGGTGGTGGAACCGCAACAAGCTCGTGCCCGAGGATGCTGGCGGCCCACCAGCTGTCACTGACGATGAGAAGAAGGAAGGAGACGAGGAGGAACAAAAGGAGAATACCGTATCACCCCTCGAAACCTGCCTAAAGACGCTCGGCGAGCGGTTGAAGCGCATCTACGACAATCTCCCGCCCTGCACCGCCTTCATCGTCTACACCGGCACCGGCGACCCGCGCGAGATGAGCCGGCTGCAGGCTATGCAGGCCCAGTTCAAGAAGGAGTACAACACGCCTGGCTCTAAGTGGGACCAGCTTAGTGTGCAATGGACGGACAAGGAGGATCAGGCTCTGCGTCAGGCTCTGAAGGTGGCGAGAAGCGGCATTGGCTTTATTGGGGTCAAATAGGCTCTGTGCCCTGGGCCTCCGGATGGACGCAGAAAGCAGAAGTGATACCCGTGGGAGGTGGTTTCGGGGTAGCTGATGGCGTGAACATGGTTATGTGGTTGGCAGCGAATAGATATTAGATGGCATCAAAGCAGTATAGATATTCTGAATTTGCTTGGTGCGTCGACGATAGTTTAATAGCATATCGTTAAGATACATACATCGATGCCTCGGGCTCTAGAACATCTGTTTTCTTTTACGAAGCCCACCATAGTTTTAGAGAAAGCAGCGTGTTGAGTCTTCAGCATCCATTGCCAGTATCACAATTCGTTAAGGTCCAGGGATACACGTGCGGTTGACGAAAGAGTCAGCTTTGTATACCTTCATTAGACCTACTCATCTAGTTGACGGTACATACTCGCAAGGTAACGATCCCAGACTCGTTGATATCAAAACGAGCAAGGTATGGCAAGGAAACGCAATGCAGATTCTTCAAAAAGCCTATGTATCGTATTTATGTATGTGTTTGTGAACACAATCCGCTTTTCTCCGCTCACCATCGTCAAGCAAGAAACACACGACACCCAGCAAATGCAAAACCAGACTCACCTCTAACCAAAAAGCATCAAACCCCATCTTCGACATTTCACCTCCCAAACACAAGCCATTACCAACCCCGACAAGCCAGCTATATTCGTTTCGTACAGTACTCAATATGTGTATACTCACCAAAACCCCCTATGATCATCCGTACATAGTGTACTCGACTAACTCGACACATAACCCTCGTCCAAGTCCTCCTCCCACCACTGCTCCTCCTCCAAGTCCTCCTCCTCCTCAACATCACCATCATAACAAACATCCTCCCCAGCATAGTACCCATCCACCAACTCCTGCGCCTCTTCTTCCAACTCTAACTCTAACTCCCTCTAAAAGTCAAACTCACCACGGAAGATCTCCGGATCCACGCCCGTGGTAACCTTCTCCGCCAGATCCCTCCGCCCCATCTGGGTAAACACGCGACGAAGGGTGTCATAGAGGGTTGTGCTCCTGTTTTGCGTCATCATGGTATCGATGCGCGAGTCACTATCGCCCGCATTGCCACCCAACAGCTCGCGCGCCTTCTCGCGCCCGCTCTTCTCTACGGACTTGTGCATATCCAGCGCCGCGAGCAAGTGACCCGCGGCCTCGGCGTGACAGCCGATGTTGATGCATGAGACGCCAAGGTTGTAGCGGGCGCGGACAAAATTGGGGTGGATGGCGAGGGCCTTTTCGTAGGCGGCGATGGCCTCCTCAGAGCGGCCGCTGTTGGCGAGGGTGGCGCCCAGCCGGTTCCAGAGCAGGTGGATCTGCTCGCGCTGGTTGGAGGTGCCGAGCTCGGTGGAGTGCAGCGCCGACTGGAAGCAGTCGACCGCCTTGTCATAGTCCTCGGCGCCGTAGAACAGGACGCCCAGGCCAACCTGCACGTCAGGGTCCATGTGGTCGCCATCGGGAGCGAGGCGGGCCGCCTCGAGGAAGAGGTTGGTGACGCGCTCGTGCAGCTGGGCGCGGTCGGTGAAGCCCATGTCGGCGGCCGAGGAGAGGTTTTTGGGCGAGATGACGCTGGGGTACTTGGTTGACAGCCAGCGCTCGAGCGTGCGGTAGGCGGTGCTGTCGTAGCCCTCGTTGGTGTAGGAGACGGCCAGGCCCATCATGGCGGAGAGGTTGTTGGGGTCGAGCTTCATGGCGCGCTCGAGAGCACGGATGGCAGCTTCTTCCTTCTCGTTCTGGGCTTGCGCCTGTCCGAGGTAGACCCACGCCTCGGTGTGGTCGGGGTTCTTCTGGACCGCAGCCTCGAAGGCCAGAGCAGCTAGCGACAGGTTTCCGCCCTCCTTCATGATGCGAATACCCTCTTCGAATGGGTTTGGTGTCTCCCGGAAGAGGTTATCTTCCTCGAAGAGGTACTCTTGCACGATAGGGTCCGCGCCGAGCCTGCCGTTCAGCGTCCAGTCTTCCTTTTCCAGGTTCTCACTGTCGAACTTGGCGAAGTCGTCCTGGACATCAATCTCGTCCAACTCCTTCATGGCGTCTCTTTCGGCCTGGATACCGCGCCAGATCGATTCGAGATCGCCGGCACCGGTCTCGGAGTGAAGTAGCGCCTCGTCCATCTTGTTGAGCTCGGGCTCCATAGCACGGGCCTCGTCACCATTAATCTCCAACTGAGCAAAGTGCTCCTCCCACTTGTTCTGGTCGAGCTCAACAACCTTGCCCTTGCCCTTGCCCTCGGGCTGTAGTTGTTGCTGGGGGATGTTGTGCATCTGAGGGCCGTGCATGCCGACCATGGGCTGGTACATGGGTCGCTGCATCATGTTGTAATTCATGTTGCCCATACCCATCATGCCACCACCCATCATGGGGCGCTGAGCAGGCATCTGGCTGGCGGTGGCCGGCGCCGCGGCTGGGTGCATCTGCTGGAACTTTGAGAACTCATCGGCGCTGAACTGAGTGCCGGGCGGCGCATTGAAGGCGGCTTCCATAGCCGCCTGTGTGTTGTGGAAGTCCTTAGCCCATGCTGGCGAGGCGTTCTGGGCGCGCATGTGGACGCCTTGGTTCGGGTCGAGGTGGAGCATGTGTCCTTGTTCGAGCGGCATATGAGCCATCTCCGGCGTTTGGTTTAGGAATCCGTTCACCATCTGTTCAAGGGGATCTTCATGTCAGCCAAGAGCGCACGCCTCGCCGTCAACAGTGTCCATGAAGATTCCTTACCTCATCTTGCCCAGGGCCGCGGTTGGTACTCCGGAAGCCACCAACTGCAGCATTGGGGCCTCTGTTGACAAGTCTGTCATGTTGGAGGCTCTTGTCGTCTCCAACGTGTTTGGTGAACTGGCTGAGCGGGTTGCCCGCCGTCGAGCACTCGGCTCCTCCCATGAAAGACATTTTGAAGATATCGGATATGGGGTCGTGTATAATAATGCGACAATGGCAATGTTTCAGCGAGAGTTGACAAGCCGAGGAGGGAGACGAGATGCGCGGCTCTTGACACTTTCTGGTAGGTGAAGTGGAGCGATATGCGGTCGACTGGGGAAAGCAGCGGCTCGCGCAAGTTGTAGAGGCAGGCTGGAAGTAGCGGTAGCTACAGTCTTTTGCGCAGGGCAAAGGAAGGATGACTTTGGTTTGAAAGAGGAAGGAAAACGTGGAAGTAACAGACAAGCCAGGCACGTGGGCTTGTGGAGTTGATTAGTGATCAAGCGGCGGTGTCCAGCTGAAGTTGTCCAAGTGGAAGGAAGAAGTTGACCGACTCCGAGGGATGTGGGTGTGGCAGGTGTGCTGTCTTGTAAGTAGCGAGCCCACGGATGCACGGTGTCGATGGGTCCATGTGTGGATGGCAGCAGCATGGTTAGAAATCGGGCTCTGCATGCAACCTTGGGCGCCAAAAGCTCAGGGGCACGAGGGGGGCACCGCCTGTACGCCACCTGAACTGCTGGAAATGCCGAGGCAGCCAGTCAGCCATCCGACCATCCACTGCCACCACGGCACCGCGCTCTTGTTCTTTTTGGGCTTGGCAGTTGCCGGTGGCCGGCCACCCGACTCGTTGGCCGCGGCTACCGACCCCGCCCAATGGAGTCTTGTCAACCACACCTCAGCCGAACCCCAGCCCGGCCCGTGGAGAACACCCCCGCCCCCGGACCCATTATCGATCCCTTCGTTCAAACGACAGCGGGAGAACAATCGGACGACAGCGAAGTGCGGAAGTCATACTCACATGCCGGCAGCACGGCAATGCACAGTTGAAAGGGAAAATAAAACGATGCATCTCAAGCGGATCGTCACGTCACTCATACGGGATGCAGGATGCAAAGAATGCACAGAAAGATGCACAGAACACCACCCCTCTATTCGTACATATGTAAAGCTATATACCCAACAAAAAATGGTAAACGAAAACAACTAGTCGCAGTAAGATGAAAGAAGAGAAGATTTGTCGTACTTGTACAGGTATCATTGCAAGCAAAAGGTCAGGATGATGTACGCAGAGTGATCGTACTGCAAAGGCGCCACAACACCAATCCCAGTTTCCCAATCCCAATGTGCCCCAATTTTGGCAACATGTGTCAAGAAACACAACCGGCTTTTTTTTTTTTTTAAACCGAACTTGCCCAGATTTGCCCTCCATTACATCCGTTTCCCATCCTCTTCACCCAGCCGTGTCGTAACCATTGCATGCCCTCAATTGCGGCTTGCTAGTTTAGAACTCGGTGGACTCGCCCTGGTCGTGGCGGTTGTAGTTGCGGTTGCCACCCTCGCGGTTGTAGCTGCGGTTGCCACCCTCGCGGTTGTAGCTGCGGTTGCCACCCTCACGGTTGTAGCTGCGGTTACCACCCTCGCGGTTGTAGCTGCGCTGGCCATCGCGCTGACCATCACGCTGCTGACGGGGGCGGTACTCGCGACGCTCACCGTTGTACTCGCGGCGGTCGCCGTTATTCTCACGGGGCTGACGAGCAGCGACGGGCTGAGCATAGTCAAGCTTGACGGTCCTCTCGCCGAGCTGAGTACCCTGGAGCTTCTCCAAGGCATTAACGGCAGACTCGACGTCGACAAAGTCGGCATGGGCAAAGCCACGGGGCCAGCCGGTAGCACGGTCAACGGCGACGCGGACGTCCTTGAGACCGTCAATGCCGACAAAGATGTTGTTCAGCTCGGCATCGGTGGTCTCGTAGGGGATGTTGCCAATGAAAAGGCAGGCGGAAGGCTCGCCGGTGGCGCCGCCGCGGCTGGCCTTCGCACGGCGGGGCTCGACGCTAATGCGGCGACCGTGCCAGAAAGAGCCGTCGACTTGGGAGCAGGCCTCCTCGAGGGCCTCACGGGTGGCGAAGGTGACGAAACCGTAACTGTAGGCACAATCTGTTAGCGTAATTCAACGTGGGATATGTAAAAAGGACTCCAAACTTACCCCTTGCTCAAGCCGCGGGCATCACGGGCAAGGAAAACGTCGGTGACATTGCCGAACTTCTCGAAAGCGCCCTTGAGGTGCTCCTCGGTAGCATCGAAGACGATGTTGCGGACGAAAGCGGAGTGGCCATCACGGGTGTCCTTCTGGACAGCAGCCTCCTCGGTAGCAGCAGGGGCAGTCTCGGTCTCGGTCTGCTCGGGCTGGGTAGTCTCCTCGGTGTTGAGGACACGGGGGGACTGAGAGAAGAAGCGGATAGCCTGGATTCTGCTGGAGACAAGAGCAGTGCGGGCAATGCTGGCGGAGAAAGACGCAGCAGGAGCCTGGGTAGAGATGGCCCTCGAAGCAGAGAGGGCGGATCTGAGAGCGGCACGACGGATGGACTGCCTGGATTTGGGGATATTTTGTCAGTAGCTGGTCTGGGGTCCCGGTCTGCCTATCCAGTCCATGACTGTTACGGCAGGAAAGGATTAAGCAGCTCAAACTTACATTTTGAAGTATGGGGGTGAGGATGAATGGATGGATGGGCGAAAAAGGGTTGTTGAAAAGATGAATCGGAAGACAGGAAGCGTTTGCCAGGAAAAGAATAAAAGTCAGTCGACCTTGAGGCCCCGCGTTCTCAGAGTGGACTCTCCACTATCGTTGGAGTACTCCCATCCGCCGCTATCAGAAAATTCAAGCAGGGTTGAGGCGGCACGCCGAGCTGGATAACCGATTGGACTAGCCGCCTTGAGAACGAAAGGTTGCTGCTGCGGATAAGCTTATCGGACGTGTCTGACTCTGTGCAGCACGCGTCAGTGAAGGCTGTGCAGCATATAATCGTCACTAACGCCGTGCGTTGAAAACGCGATATCAGTCCCCACTTTTGCATCTGGCCGCCAGATACACACAAATCGTAAATCCATCAATACGTAACAATAAAATCTTTAATCACCTATATTACTACTAATTCTAAGGGTATTTATAATCTAATTACTACATTATACTAATATAAATCTTTCTAATCAATTAAAATTAATACTAAAGGATCCTAATCAAGCCGCTAGTCTATACTATATATAATTTGTACTAAGTACCGCCGCGCCTATACCCGTACTAATTATACGTCTTAAATACTCCCTCCTTAATAATAGTAATAAATTTTAATAATTGAAATAGTTTTTACAACTTATTTACTACGATGCTCTAACTAATCTATAATGATAGTACTAGTACAAGGTTACTATAGTGAACTATACACTTGTAGTAGAGCGAAGCGGAAGCGGTAGGAAGTACGACAGCAGTGCTAAAGAAAGCGACGTAGTTACAAATATAATAAAAGAAGAATGTTATAAAAGATGTCTTAGAGAGAACTCTACTCTTAAAATAGAAGATTATAGTAGACTCTGTACTATAAGAAAAGACCATATTGTATTGCTTGAGTTATACTTGCTTGCTTAAGGAGTAACTAACTAAAAGAGAGGAGAGATCTCTATATATACGAATATTAAACATCTAGAAACTTCTAGAATATAGAAGCTTCCTATAAGTTAATAAGAGTACTTATAGGAGTACTATACTATAGAAGAAATAGACTGAATCTATAAGCTTCTATTAAATTTTATAATAATAAATTAGTTTAAAAGGAATATTAGTTAAGCTAAAAGACTTTAGAATATAATAGTAAAACCTTTATATTCTAATATATTTTGTAAGGACTAAGTTAACTAATTCCGTAAGAGGAATAACGTTTTCAGTAATTAACCTTCTATACTATAAAGTTATATATAGCAGTTACAAAGCACAATACTAGCTACACGTTAATATATATATATTATTTGACGCTACTAGTTATTTATATAATATCTCATTACTACAGCTATCTTAGGTCTTCTCGCCTTCGAAATCTAGTCAAAATCGTCAAATTTAGGTGCAAATCGAGTACAAATCGACGGAGTTATAGATCTTAAAGTTCTAGTATATCGATTCTAATGCATGTGTATATATCTGGCGGCCAGATGCAAAAGTGGGGACTAACACCGCGTTTTCAACGCACAGCGGTCCTTATCTGCCGCTATCAGTTGTTAACTGCCAGGCCAGGGTCCAATGTCAACTTCACAACAAAAACAAGCCTCAAACTCACAATCATGACGATGATTTTCACACGGAGAATGACATGAGATTCACACTCTCTAATACATTTGAATTTAGTATTATTTAATGTCTAAGGCTCCCTCTGTCAATTCGCAGGACACCTCCTAGGGCTGGCCCCATGTCCCCAATGTTCCGCTCTGTTCCCACCAACTACGTCAGGTTCAGCCAAACTGACCGAACTACCGTCGGTACCTGAGCGTCGTATCCGACATAGTCCAACTCGCCATCAGCGGTTTCCAAGGATTTCGAGCGTCGAGCGACATCAAACCACCATATCTACTCTCCGTTTTGGAAAACAGCTCGCAAGTCCTGCCTGCCGCTGACGCTGCTAAGGGTTGGCCTCCTCGACTTCCGCAAATGATGATGGCGATGAGATCTAGAGGCCGAACTGGGCCCTACTGTCCTAGGACCCGAATCGAGTGAATGGTTTCGGTTTGACGGAGTCTTGTCGGACTCTGCGTTTCTGGGGATCGCAGTCAGGTTTCGGGGAGTTCCTGACTGCTTGATGCTGGTACCTCGATCCCAGTCGACTGGATGGGATCTGAGGGGGTCGAATTCGAGGGATATGCCATGTCGCGAAGCTACCGGCTCCGGTTCCGTGATGATGATCTTGATGTTATTTCCCTTCCCAAGATTGTCACTTCGGCCCGTCCCAGGCTTCCGTTCCTTCTGTTTCTCGGTCGCTTCCTGCTCACTGGTATGGGCCAACAATCTCTCCTCGTCCGCCGCGTTCGTGGGTAATGCGGTGGTCGAAGAGGCCCAGAATGGGCGATTCCGATTCTTACGGAAGTCATTTGCCGGCGCGAAACGCATGTTGGGGGGTATGCTTTCAACTGATGGCGAGCAGGTATTGATGGTGTAGCTTGACGGACTCGATTGTCCATCCTCCCGGTTTCCAAGATCGTGATACTGACGAGCTTGACTTATCCTGCTATATATAATATAGCAAATAGCCGACAGAAAGATTATCGATCCGGATATCGAAACGACAAGCACTGGTCGGATAGGTCCCCGATGTTGGACGGAGTAGATGATCGAGAAACCAATGAGCGAGGTTGTGAACGAGACTAGGAAGATTAAAAGCACCACCTCAATGGTTGAGAAGGGGCGATGGCCACCGATTTTTCGATATCCTTTTGCCGGGTATGAGATTCCGACCATTGTGAGAAGGCATAGCAGAGACTGTGTTCATCTGGGGAACGAGGATCGACTGGCGGGAAGTAGTCATTTTCATTGTTGAGTGCTCGGAGTTGGGAGTGTTATAAACCCAAAACGGACATGCTCACCAGGCCTCCAACAACTCGTGAGACTGTAAGGACAGTGCCATGGGGGTGCCATGGGGGTTTCACCTTCGGGTCAAGCGCGAGTGTGCTGCAGAATGGTCATTCACCTTTCCCACCGGATGAGAAGAGCAAATGACAACAATGACGCAGAGCAACCACATGGGCTATGTTGGTGCCATAGGGCTGGGTGGTTCTTTGTCATGGGACCAATGGGAAGTATCGCACGTGCCGCGGTGCCAACTGCGCCCTTGGTTTGCGGTACACTCGCGGGCTTAAGCGCGATCTCTTATACTTCAGCCTCATAGCTCGTACCAACAACCGTCAAGTAAAGGTCGTTGGGTTGGGGCGCCATGCTGACCGGTTGCGTGCTCTTTCAAAAGCGGATGGTTGGACCCGGTCACCCATACTACGAGCACTCACCACACCTATCTGGTTGGTTGGTTATTCCATACGTACCCGGGAAAGACTCCAATAACGGACATTACCCACATCGGGATTCCGCTTACACACCTCCGAAAGGCAACGTCAAAGCTACTGCGAACCGCGCTCACGCTCTGGGAAGTCAGCACACCATAACCGTTGCGACCGTTTCATGTGGCTTTTAGGGCTGTGTATGACTATACCGTCTTGAGTAGTGGGATATGTCCGATGAGTCGACCAACACCTATTCCTGATACGTCTTGATCCGGCTTCAACCCGCATCGACTCGGCAGTTGACCCCCCGGACCACGCCATGTTACTCGGGGTGTATATAAGCCTCTGGCTTATCTTACCATCTACCGGGACTCAACCAAGCACAGACTACGCATCGCCATCGGAAGGTCATCACCTATTTGCTAATAAAAGTTTGACAGGAGGCCTGCCTGCTATCTCCAGGACTCGATACTAAACACCGAACCAGACCTTCTCCGGCTACATTCACTCCCGAGCTCCGAGCCCCCACGGGGATTTCATAGAGTCGGATTCGGGTTCACAAAAGCCTCCTCAAGAGACCTCTACACCGATCAATCAACAACCGTTTTAAATCCTTCCCATCAATTTCAGTCCGCTCATCCCATCATCCAGGGTATCTCCAACAGAAACAAACCCTAACCCTAGTCACTCCCCCTTTCCTTCCGATCTCCGTCCAGACGGTCCCCAGACGGAGTGCCAAGACAGTCCGTCGGCTCCGAAGGCTCCACAGTTGTTGGGCCGCGACTGCCCAGCTGGAGCTGAGTTGTTGCGGACACGTTGCGGGTGCACCATATAAAGAGATCACGATGGTCGTAGTTTCAACAAGCAAACAAAACCATAAAAGGCGCCAATGGTCTAGTGGTTAGGATTCAACCCTTCCAAGGTTGAGGGGGGGGTTCGATTCCCTCTTGGCGCAACTTTTTTTCTACTTTTTGCTCTTTTTGTTTGGACTGGTGATGACTTCCTTTTTGTTCTGGTGTGATGCTCTTCGTTTCTTTTCGTTATTTGGATGCTGGTACCAGGGGTTTATGGCATTTCTTTCCGGTGAAGAAAGGTGATGTTGGGAACATATCGAAGACGAGCGTCTTCGGAATCGACTTCACGCGCTGTATACACTCAATCCCATTCCGTTATCTGCTTCGACACTTTTGGAATCGAACACCGAAGACCGAACGCGGGATCAATGATGTTAAATCGCAGAAGTGTGTTATCTCTTGAGCCCCAGTCTCCTAGCTACATTACCAAGACCACAAGAAGAAGGCAAGACGACGTTCATCTACCTCCTCGTGAGACAGTTTTGCGAAAACATGGAAAACCAAGTTCGAAATCTAGCTTCCTCCATCGCAAGAACATGCTTCTATGCATCAGTTCTTCTCCAAGTTTGCGTCCCGAATCCAGAATGAATGCTCCTGAGAGCTTACAGACCCTCGGAGAGGTCAACGCCATCCCAACCGTTACCTTACTTTTTCCATCAACCGTCTCAAAGTCAGAGACCGCAAACCAGGTGAATCACCTGTACTTAGCTGCACACGTTTTTCGTGCCTTCCATGCTGTACGTATGTTTTGTCTCGCTGCTGTGCAGAAAGATCAACGAAACTCTCCTGGCCAGGCGCTTATGCATGTCTGTTTCTTCACTAGACATGATTTACAGTAACGCGAAGAGACACGAGGTCACCAGCCGGGTTATCCCATGAAGCTAGGTGGTTTCGTGCAGTGTATGTGTCTTTTCCCTCCATTGGTATCCAGCCTTTTCTTCTTCCCTTCCTACTTCTATCTTCTGGGGTCGAGTCTTGAACAACACCATGGCCTCAAGGTGTCTTCTCTCTCTTTCCTTCTCTCTCTTTTCCGCACCACTCACAAGATCTTACGTCCGAGAGCAACGGCACGAGAAACAGGACCTGGAAGAGAACGAAAGGGAGGCCAAAATCCAATGCCGACACTCGACCAGTCTCTGTTCATGTTGAGAAATATTGCCGCCGAACATCCATACTTGCCCGCCATTCGTGTATGGTAACCCAAGATCGTACATGATGATCCAGAATCGGTCCTACAAATCCACCGCTTCTCCTACTCCTCCTGCTTCTGCTTTCCCCCCTCATGTTGCTGCTACTACTTCTGCAATATCCCGACGGATGAAATGAACAGTGGGAGCTGAGAAGTGATGGTACAACCGAGTAGTGTTCACCGATGTCTGCCCCTGGTGTACAGCTACAGCTGGAACGAGAGAAGTCACAACTACCGCTCAACTACAAAATACAACAACACTACCACAACACAAAAACACAGCAGCCAGCATGCCGCAAGCAGCGGAAGAGAAACAGAGGCACAGAGGTACAAAGGCACGAAAAAAAGGGAAAGAGTGAAAGCGAAAAAGGATGGGGGGCGAGGTAAGGTAGGACATCATCAGCAACCTACACGTGGCGAAAGAGTAGCACTGCTTTGTCTCCATGTCCTCCCTGTCCTCCAATCGTCAATCCATTGTCCAATGCATTGGTGTTTCAGATGGATACTACAGCTGTATGCGGTTGCACTTCCTTACATTGCACAAGTGGCTTGGGGCTTGTGAGAGCTTACCTGAGTCGAGACCGAGAGGCCAAGGGGCTATGGCTATGATAGGTATACTGGACGTGGAAAGTTCCGTGGGTGATCCTGGATGTACACGATCAGTTTGGCGCTTAGGAGGAGATGCGTATTGCAATACGTATGAGAAGAAGAATTAGAGGAGCAAATGTCCTGCTCACTTCTGGTTGGCTTTATTTCACTCTTCGTGCCAGCTGTTTTTTTCACTTACTACACCCATCTTGATAGACTCCTCAACAATCTCTACCAGTACATACCTCTAGATAGAATCTAGAGCTATCCTCCCCCCTTCCCCCTGATGGAGCATGGATCAGAGACGTCGTTGTACACATACCGGAACGCAGCAACCTGGGTGCGTCGCGGCCAGGCGGGCAAGCAAGCAACGGTAATACAACCAGCGTTACACTACGCTACTGCTGCAACAATAAGACTCGGGCGAAAACCACATGCGTGTTACACATACATACTTACACACATACACACATACATAGATATAGCCGTCGTGTTACGTTGTGGCATTTTTGTTCCAGTTATCTCGGTCGTTATGCGTGGGCCCATGGAGGGTGTTAGGTACTCTAGGTAGGTAGACAGGCAGGGAGTGATGTACATGCAAGATATCTCGCGTGGGGTCGGAATAGTCAGGGACTCTAGACTGGCAAGAGGAATTTTTGGATGTACGTGGTGAGACGAAATTCTGTTGGGCAGTGCGTCGTAAACAGAAGTAGGGAACTGACCTGGGATATGTTAAGCTCGCAAGCTCTTGGACTTTAGATTTGGATCCTAGCAGATGACTGCAATTGGGTTGCTGACAACTTCAATCTTGGCAGAAGGACTGGCCGCGTAGTGGAAAGAGCTGAGAGAGAAGCTCTCAGCTACCCCTGGGGGAAAGAAGATAATGCCAAACACTTTGACGAGGACACTCCAACCTCACCAAACACTTAGTTCCTCTTCTTTCAATACTGTATTCGGATATGCCCCATAATGCCACGATTGCATGAAACATCCATCGTATAGACCCAGACCAGAAGATAGGCCGATCCTCGGATCGTTTATATGGAAAAGCAAAAAGAAGCTGAACCCTACTCATATACCCCATCAACCAATCGGGAAGACGTACACCCCTCTCACTAAGCTTCAGCTGGAAGTTCTGCTATCCGACACATTTAATCGAATCCATCGCTAAGGCTATGGTGTGTTTGTTCGGAAGAGCAAAAACCTAGAACAAATGAACCAATGAACGAGCGAGACGAACCGGAGGCTGGAAGCTGGCATTACAATCCTTTACCCTCTCCCATGGAACTCTTCTTTTCTTTTCTTTTCTCTGAGAGACATACATATGTTTTTGCTGCTAGAGCACATCGGCCTTCTTATTTCCCACGAGGGTTTCGAACCCGGAACAGTTGTCTACTATAACCGTACCTCGCTGCAATGCTGCTGTTGTATTGTAGTGTGGTGGAAGGGCGAGCGAGCTAGGTAGATGATGCAGTCTTTTTGGCCTCGTGAGCAAAATCACTTTCCTGTGAACTGCATGATTTGCTTTATGCCGGTGTGAGACAATGTTGAGGCATTTCTGTCTCGCTAGGTAGATGCTTAACCCGTACCCAATGGATATGGAAGAGGTTAGCTCGAAGACATTGGGATGTTGTTATGAACTTGTGTGAATGCTCTTGGCCTGTGACATAATAGCCCGTCTCTGAATAGTCAACGACCACAACTGCCGAAGAGTCATGAACTTCCACCAACACAGAGAAAGAAAGTAGCAGACAAAAGGTACTCAAGAATCATTTTTCACGTCTGCAAAATATCGGGTGTGGTTAGTTTATCGAAGAATTCCAATTCACCACCTCAGCGGCACGGCGCCCCTGTCGGTACCCGTACGCTAGATCGTCGTCTCGGGTGGGGCAAGTTAGGAACGATGGCGCTTGTGAGGGTACCGTAGGGTGGCTCCCAGGCCTTGAGGCTTAAGAAAAGAAAGAATGGTTTACACTAGTTTTTTAGGGCGTTCCTCTCGCTCGCTCTCTCCCCACCCGGGGGTGCCACGCCTGTCTCGCCTGCAAAAGGGCTCATTCGGGACGCGGACGAATGAGCTCGCTAACTTCGCCGACTCGGGGACCTATTGTGTCCCTGGGCCGCATCAGGCAGGTCCCAAGGGCTCTAGGCTCATGGGGCGGGCTGGACTGTTGCTGTTCGCGCGCCTGTTTTTCTCTTGAGTCTTTGAGGGTCGCTGTCATTGCGATGAGATAAACCCTCGATCTTCAGTCATTGTTCTTTGTGGATTTTCGTCGGCAGTTTTCCCACCTTCTCTCTGGAGATCCGAGCTTGAGCTTTCTGAAGAGGGACCATCGACATCTCGAAAGCTGGGGAATGAGCTCCGCCTGCTAGAGTTGAAGAGACGTCCAGTCCCAGTGTCAGGGCCCCCATGGAATGTCGGCAAGAGACCGTGATATTCCGTACTCCGGTTTGAGACATGGTTCAGAGACCACATGATCGGAGACATAAGGCTCGCGGTTGCAGCTAACTGTACATACGTAAAGGTAGGGAGGAAACTCGGGGTGGTTAGCGGAATGTCTAGTAGCTGTCGCCAAATGGAAAGGTTCGGTTTGGGCACCAATATTTTCCCCCGTCATCGCACCTTAGCAGGGCCAGCAAGGTGTTCGGGTGTCTATCCGTACCCACAGCCCACAAGCTTCACAAGGCCCTAGCCGTCAGAGACCCCAGGAATAATCTCAGTGGTCAGTACGTCTTTGAGCTCGACTTTCCGCGGTTTCCCGAGGTGAATACAATACCTCGGAGAGCTTTAGGTAATTGTTGTTCTTTTGTTGGCCGTCTCTGGTCTTGGTCTCTTGCAGAAATACAGTAATGTCCCCGGCAAGTGCAAACAATTCGGGCACTATGGCAGACAACTTGGAGGATTTGCAATTAATGGGGCTTTTTAATGGGTCAGAAAGGGGGTTTGCACTTGCAGGGGACATTACTGTATGTGTGACCCCACCCGACTAGCAGAATCATCTGCCAGATCCATTTCCCATTGCCGTGATCCGTCAGAGCCGCGGCCACTAAAAGACAGATACGAGAAAAAAAAAGGTCGCGAAGACGCAGATCGAAAGTGCTGTTGTTGGGAGTGGGGGGAATCCGTTGACCCCCATTTCCCGGGAGCCGCTAGAGGTAGAAGTCTACACAGTCTCGAGACAGTACGCCATAAAACCCGAGTAGCAATTATCACAGGCCCATGGTGGGATTCGAGCGCCCGGGGATAATCCAAGGGAGTCCGATTCAGTGAATCCAGGGGGACGACGAACAAGGGGACAAGGCCCTGATGAACTGGGGCTCCGCTGCTAGGAAAAGCGCTGGAGGCGGGGGGGGGGGGATATTCTGGAGACAGTGGGAGATAGTGGTACTGTGGTGGGCGATAGACAGCGGGGGAAGAAAATCTGCCAATGTTTGCTAGTAGCAGCAAATTGGAATTTGACCGAGCGAAATTGGATAAAGTTTCCGGTCTTCCGCCGATGGATCTGAAAGACTGCGATGGGTGGCTATTGTCATGAACTTCCAAGGGAATAGTCCAGACATTGATGCCCGGAATAGAGGCGCCAAGACTGTCAAATGGGCTTGGAATATTCGCAACACAACCGGAGCCGCTGCTGCTGCTGCTGCGAACAGAAAGCTGCTAAAAAAAAAACAGAAGATCTCCCCGTGGCTTGTCAGCGTTCGGAGAGACAAAAACGTGGGGTTGCGATGATCTTGCAGCGTTGGATCGTCCTTGACTGACAATGGGAAATTGGGGGGTTTGGCTTCCAACAACAATGGAAGGCGGGGAGGTCTAGTTTGGTGGGAGGGGGAACACAAAGCAATGAGAACCTCTGAAGAGAAATGAGCTGTGTCTTGGTGGCCGGACTCGATGGTTACGGCATACGCCAGGTGGGATTAATATCTGTCGCAAAAGTGTTGGCTAGTTGACACGTGTTGAGGTTAGCCCGAGTGTGATCACTGTGATGTACCTGCGCCTGCAGCAAGAAGAGGCGGGTCGGGGTTGGAGCTGTCAACGTCCATTGCTTGAGCGCACGTGTGCATTGCTCGATGTATCGCGGGCGGTGAAGTTTTCGTTTCTCATGGTATACATACCAACTGTATACCTACAAGTTGTTGAGTTTCTACAGTTTCATAGTCTGTAGAGCTTCTCTTTGTGTACCGCAAATGATGGTCAGATTGATAAGAGTCTTCTGAGATGCTTTTGAGATGCCACTTGTAGTTAAGGTACCTAGGGTTAGGTGTATACTATGTAGTGTAGTGTATGCACGGAGAATGCAGGGCTCCATACAGTCTGCCAAGTCGAGCTCCGTGACAACAAGACTGCGGGGGCCGAGAGCTGTGATTGCCGCGCTTGTTTCTCGACCGCATCACCATCCACTATCGAGGATTCGGGTTTAGTTGAAATACAAAGTCCAAGTTCGGATAACACATTCAACGACACTCGTGCTTGTTGTCAACTTGGTCTCCACGTCCATCTCAACTCGAAATATGGCAAAGTAAATATTTGCCCCTCTACCTGACGAGTAACGGGAATCATATTCATGACCAAAAAGCCACGTGAAAGGTTTGATCCCAGTTGTCAGACTGCTACCCTCGAAGTAGCGTGCCAAGTGCACACACACCCCAACACCCATGCCCTAAAGTGGCACCTCTTAAGGAGATCAGCAGATCAGTCACATCAATGCCGCCCTATTGCAACCCCCAAGCCATGTGTTTCGTGCGCTACCGTGTATATCGCACCTAGCCTAACTCGAGTTATATGGTGAGCCGCAACGTTGGCGGCTGTTTGGTAGCGATGGCACATCTGAGCCCCCTTGGGAGGGTTCTGAATCCGGGTGATGGCAACGTGAACGGAAATGAGGAATTCAGTTCCTGGCTGTGTGGTCTGTGTCTCGCTCTCTCCAGTCTGTATTCCGTTGCGGTGCCGGGTGTCGGTGTCACTTTTGAGCGCACGCCCCGCAAATTGTTTTGGCGCAGTGGTTCCTTTGAGTAATGAACCTCGCTCCTATAATGGTGACCATTTTCTTTGATGGCTCACCCTTGCTCCTCTTTTTTACCTGCAGGCGCCGAGTCAACAAGGAGACACTCCATCGGGCTGGATGACGCGATGTCAATCGGCGGGGTCATCCTGTAGCCTTACCCTGGGTTAACACTGTTGAAAGAGCCATCTTTTCTAGAGGTTGTCAAATTGAAGCGTCAATGAGAGAAGAAGGCAACTTAATGAGTTGGGGGCCCAGATGAGAGGTCCTCACTTCCACTTTGGCCGCATTCGCATTTCCCAAGGGACCACCAAGTGCCCCGTGTAGTGTACAGTGCTGGGTCCGGCTGTCACGCCCAAAACACCTGACCCGTGGCTCGGCACGTGTATCCAGCTACCGCGGGGCTAACAAACCAGGGTGGGGACCAGCGAGCCTTATCGGCAGTGTTTCGGTCGCATTTTCCCTCAAATCCCCTCCAAATTGACTTTAAATGGACTACCATAGCTCCTGCCATTTCCGGAACGCAGTTGGCGGATCCCGTTGAAGATAGTTGTAGTGTAGGTACTTATGCGCTACTTCAGTTGCCAGGTTGTCCCAACCCACGCTCCCACCGTACCCAAGGACGAGCCAAGCAGATCACGGCTCGGCAGTGCGCAGTAGGTACCCAGAACATGAGACGGACATGACATTGGACAAAGTGGGGCAAAATTGGCGAAAAACATGCCCTCCAGTTGCCATTGTCGCATATGGTTGTGGTTTGGGAGTGCCAAACAACAACAAGAACGGCCGCTTCTTCACCGTGATTTCAGTCATTGTCCTTGCACACAGGAGTGTGGTACGCTAGAGAGCTAGGTCCAGGTTAGGACGCGCAAGAGGAATCGCGGAGATGGCACCAATGTCGAGTGTGAGGTTACGGGTGCTGCCAATATAATCAGGTATGTACAGAGGTACCGCTCTTGTACTAGCCTCACCGTGTCCTCTCATCTTGTCTGAATCGAACACAAATTCCCGTTCGCGTCGTGCGGGGAGCGAGCCGTACCCAGGCCAAGAGATACCCCTACTGCGACTCGCGAGAGGAATGAGTGCCAAGCTGATTTTTCTCATATGCTCATGTATGCTTCATGCAGCACCGTGGATGGCAGAGATCCAGAGGCGAGGAGAGCGCGCAAAATGCATCATCAGGTACCACGTTGTTGTCGAGGTTCTCGCATCTACGCATCCCAAGGTACGGTACCGATCGTTCCTGCCCATGCTCCATGCTCCTCTTCCCGTCGGTTGGTCTGCCATGTCGCCCCATGATATCGCACTGGGTTGATGCTGCTATTGCTTCAGTCACTGCTGCTACTGTCGCCGCTCGCTTCACCTCACCTCATCCAGACGGGAGGAGGCATGATTGAAGAGAGATGGATGGGATGGCTCTAGCATTAGCAGAACTGCACCGAGTACCTTACCGACGCATGCACTGCACCAAAAAGAAAGGTAAGGTACCTCTACATCACCTGGAGCCCATGCGAGCTATCGCACATCGAGACACATGGGCTGGCTGCATCCATCCCACCAGCCAATCCCATGGGCCGACCACCATGCCCCTTCCATGTCAAGCCATGAGATGTCCCTCCCCTTCCAGTGGCCCCTCTATTGTTGGCACGGCCCCAGCGCAGTTCGTGCTAACCTGCCCTGGCACTCTCTGAAAAACGTGCTCTCCCGTCCTGCCCTGGCGCTCGCCCGCTGTCCGCCTGCCCGTCTCTGCGTCTGCCGGCTCACCTTAGCTTTTGGCTTCTGGCTTTTGCTTTCCATTCCTCTCCCGCCCCCCCGTCTCCCACCCATCCATCACATCCCGTTCAGCCTTCAGCCAGACCTGACCAACTCGATCCCCGTCCAGACCTCTCCCGCTTCTCCGCCTCCGCCTTCGACTTCTTCTTACAACACAACCTCAACCTGAAGTGTGTCGTATGGCCAATGTCTCGACCGCCTTCGAATCTTCGCCTGGAATAATTCGCACCACTCTCGCTTAGCCTTCGTTAAGTCTGCTCTGTGCACCCTTCCGCGACCGCGCGAGAGACACACACACAGGGAGGAAAAAGAGACAGGAAAAGAGACAAGAGACGGACTGTCGCAACCATCCATTGGCTACTCAGTCCCCTCTTTTCGAGTCCGCCATCCGCCAACCCGCACGTTCGCGACTTGCACTTTGCGAGCCCCGGACTCGATCCCGCCCTAGGCGTCGGTTTCCATCTTCTTCATCTCACCTTGTCGCGAGACCTACCTCACCTACAATTGTCCTAGGTACCTGTACCTTTTGACCGAGAGTCTCGAT
Organism: Neurospora cerealis; assembly: GCA_009806085.1. Classification (NCBI taxonomy): domain Eukaryota; kingdom Fungi; phylum Ascomycota; class Sordariomycetes; order Sordariales; family Sordariaceae; genus Neurospora; species Neurospora cerealis. The sequence goes on along the minus strand of RAOY01000019.1, from coordinate 357,436 downwards.
TACTGCTTTCGCCCATATCTACAGTACTCCTCTGTATATCCTACCGACCCAATCTGGAACCTCGATCTCGAACCAAGGACCTCTGCCGCTTCCTTTCCAGGACGAGTGTGTGGCTACTGAACAGGACCCCATACGACCTTCATTGGTCGACCTAGGCAGAAGAAGAAACGAACTCGGTGTATGATGGCTCAGCGATCAGGCTCGCAGAAGCTACCTCTCGGTCTTGCGGGCGTGCTCAACGCACCCGAAGACAATCGAGACTCGGCTTATTACTCTGCGACGGATGCCTCAAGCAAGCGTCAGTTTCCGTTCCTCCGCGCCGCCCCATAAGCCTCCTCATGACCGATAAGCTAACTTGTGCCTAGACACGTCGGCAGCATCAGGCGTCGGTGTCTTCACTCCCAATGGCTCCAACTTTCAGCCTTCCCCGATCGACAAGACGTCCCCGTCCCCCACGAACACATCGAACCTTCAGCCACCGCAATCGCATCTCCCGCCCGTAAACAGCAACATGAGCGTTGCCTCCATGGTTTCCCCCACAACACCGGGTAGCGCAGACCCCAAACGCTTCGACCGACCTCAGTCCTACGAGTCGGGGCCCAATGGCGCCCCCTTGACACTCAATGGTGACTTGGAGGCCATGTCTAGGAGAGGAAGTTGGGACAGCAGACATTCCCTTAATCAGGGGTTCAACGACATGCGGCTCGGAAACTCGCCATATGCGAGCCAGAACCAGTCGACAACATCAATTCATCAGACTCTACAGCAGCAGCGTAATCCGCGGTCAGACTTGAACGGTCCTGCCAATCACCGCATCTCGAATGGCTACCAGCCAAGCGCTGAGCGGAATCCAGATGGGCAGAGCAGGACGAGGGTGGCGCCCACCATTACTGGGCCGGCAACGAGTCAGATTGCTCGGGCCGCTGAGCCTACTAAGGGCCAGGCGTGGGCTTTCCCAGAGGAGGAGATACAGCGCGTCACTTCCTCTAATCAGTCTGTGATCGACTCTAGGAGGAGCAGCATTGCTGAGTCACTGGCGAGCAGCCACTTTACCATGGACAGCAGGCTACCATCAGGACAAAGACGTCTTGATGACAACTACCCCCATAGGCTCTCTAGTGTGTCTGCGGATTTTGCGAATCCGACCGTGCACCACCACCATCACCACAGCCTTCAACATAGAGCAATTAGTGACCTGCAAAACGAGGAGGGCGGCTCGCATGCTGGCTCTCAGCCATACAGCAGGACACCCGAGTTGCGTGTTAGTCACAAACTGGCCGAGCGCAAGCGGCGCACCGAGATGAAGGAGCTATTCGAACAATTGAGGGACTTGATGCCTCAGGAGCGTGGCTCTAAGGCATCAAAGTGGGAAATTCTCACAAAGGGTTCGTGCCACTACCTGCTTTTATCCTCCTTATGACTTCAGCGAACTGACTAGATCATAGCCATCTCCGAACATCAACGCATGAGCAACCACATCCAGGTGTTGACGTCGACGCTCCACAACAAAGATCACGAGATTGAACATCTAAGACACGAGCTCCAGCGAGCCCAGATGGAAGCCAATAGCCTGAGACGGTCACAGCCCACTCCTATGAGCGAAACCTACGGTTTTGAGAACAGGAGGTCCCAACAGGAATTGCCACCACTACGCACTACCCTTCAAGCTGCCGCAGCTGCCCCAGCACCAGGAATTGACGCCATGACCGGAGTCCAGTATGAGGCACCTCGAGTGAACGGTTTCCGCCCTCCCGAGCCGAACAGATTCTAGGAGTCGATTCTAACCAGGACATCGATGAGCCGAGCTTCATTGCATCTTCAATGCACTCTTGCGCGCATTCTCTGCGTCACTTGAGAAGAAGAAGATCAGTGTAACAGGCTTCCTATTATGTACAGTTGCGGCACTGGCCGTCTTCGTGAACCATACTCACGGGTGGCACATATGTTCCTTCCGAGGAATTTTGCGACATGTCTTGATTACTGTTGCCTCAAGGAGGAGGAGTTGGACTAGGGGCGATTGTCCCAGGTGTGCAATTTCACTTGCGCCCAGCTTTACTCCGTTATTCCGCTAGGACTTGAACAAACAAAAGAAGGCCTCGCTATCATCGACAGCGAAGATATGTCTTTCATGGCAATCTTGCTTTTATACTTCGATTCTCATCATCTGGTTCTACAAAAATTAACTTTCGTTATATGTTCCACTGGGCCATGGGAAACAGCGAGCAAAGCGGGCGGGATATGGGTGGCTTGGTTTGCGGTTTTGACGGGAACTTCCTGATTCAAAGCCAGGTTGAGTATACCCATGGCTTTTTCGTGTGTATCCCATTCAGGGGATGCTCCTCCGCTACTAGGGAACCCGCTTCCTATTTTCTCTTTTTCCATTCTCTGTGCACCCAGGAAGGATTCGGCGTTTCGTGAACTCAAAGGGGGATTCTGTAACAGGTGAAATCTGGTGTAGGAATGCGGAGCTTCCTCCTTTTCCCCGTTCACTCTTGACGGTTGGCATGGTTGTCGCAATGTTATCTTGAACGGGAACGGTCTGCTGAAAGGTACAGCGCGGTCAGAAAAAAAAAAGGAAAGGAAACGGATTACGGAGCTGTGGTTGTGGTTGTGAAGCACGTTGGGGAAAGTGGATAGGAAGGGAAAAGAATTGCCGCGCGCGGAAACCAACGTGCGTTTGGGATTAATACAATCGTGGACTGGAAATGGGAGAGAAGAGACACGACCGAGAGAGTGAGAGAGAGAGGTCCGTCGTCTCAAGGGAATTTGTAGTGGAGAGTACGACGACGAATGCATTCTAAGGCGCTGAAAGCTACCTAGTCAATGGGGATTTCGGCTTGTCATGTCACGAACCTTCACTACCTTCCCGTCGCGGTAGCAAACAAAAGAAAAAAGCTGCCATGGCGTGTACACGGCGCGCTTTGATTCCCTCCCTTTTCTCGCCAACACCAAGGATCGTCAAGCAGGAAAGGGATTGCTACATTATCAACAGCCCCGGGCCCCTGCCTCTAGATCTCGACACCTACCTAGCCGAGAGCAAAATGTATATTTGCTCTTCTTAGCCTGCTGAATCGAAACACTGTCAACATTGTCCGGCATCATAAAGCGCTTTGTACCAAAACCGTAGTTTGCTCTTTCGACCTTTCGAACCCCCAGTATGCCCAGCCTGCCCAGCTTGCCCAGCTTGCTCGGCATTTTAAGTCTCAGATATTGAGGGAAAGGGCACCGGATCCTCAAACAAGTAAACGAGTAAACAAGTAAACAACATTCAGCCCACAAAAACGCACGTGGCAAACATGGATTCTTTTCTTGATTTAGCTTTCGATCAAAAACATGGAAGCCTGCTCAGATCAGGCACATCAGGAACATCCGCACATGGTCCATCGGGAACCGGATACGGGGTGACGGTTTGCGTGGGAACCGGGGACATTTGAAAGGTCGATCATGAATAAATGTCGGACTTTTCTCCGGTGATGCGATGGAATGGAACTTGGCAGCTTGGTTTGCTGATCGTCTGCGGAGGAGAAATAGGGCTATAATTCGGATGCAGGGAGGGTGGGCGTGAACAGGCTGAACGGCAACGAACGAATCTATGATGATGGTGATGTATTGAGTAGAGTAGAGGTCAGACTGCGCAAGTCTGGAGGTCTAGAAATAGGGCAAGGGGGCCCGAAGTGAAGGGTGCCATGGCTGGGCTGCACGTGACACGGGACGCCTCCGACAGTGGGAGGCTTGGGATGACGGATGATGATCATGGTGGGACGAGATGGGTAGTCTATGGTCTTTCGTCGCGGCGACTTCGAGGTCATCATCATCAACGCTATTATCGAAACTTCGAAGTAGATGTTCTTGAAGCGCCGAACACCTCAGAAATGCACCCGCTATTCAGGACTGAACATATATCCGACCTCATAAGTCGGGATTCGGAAATCTTTCATCCTCCCGGCTCCTTCAAAGAAAATCAGCTCGGTATAAAGAAACCGTAAGTAGCACTGCCACGATGGAGACGGATGGAGTTTCTGCTACTGTGGTATAATTTCGGAAACTGAAGTCTTTTTGGTACATACAAGCTTTTCTGTTTCGGAGATTTTTAATGGGATGCATGGCCCAGGGTTCTGGGGAGGTGCATTCAGGCATACGAATGCACAGTGTCTTCACCTCAATGAGCGCACTGTTAATGCAGGGGCCGACTCCGAGTCCGCCGTCAGTCCCACGCTGACATCGCGAGCAGTGCTGGGCGAGAAAGTCAGGAAAATCAAGGTCGCCGCGGTCGCTGACAACTGCAGCGCAAAGACAACTGTTGTGTCTAGAAGCGGTCAGGACCGGTCGGATCTGTCTCAGATTTGACAACTTCGACTCCGTGATCGTCGTTGCCACTGGCGACAGGAAGCGACAACGATGCGACGACGATGCGACAAGTGACTTGACTCCTGAGCGGACAAATTCGGTGTCTGCGTTTGAGGCTGGACCTGTCACTGGAGAGACGATGCCATTGGCCGGTCCCAGGCCGGTCGCTGCGGCACCAAGAGGTGGTCCCTGCCGCTTATTACACTATAGCCCTTCATACCTTCATCTTTTCGAGCCCCGTTGACGCAGATACTTGGCTCACTTGGCAAGCGGGAACATTGAAAGACAGACAGACAGAAACAAATGTCGAAGGAAGTAAGGGGGTACAACTAGGGAAGAAAGCAAGCGCGGCTCAACAAACCCGTCTTGGGGCTTCATTAGGATGAAATAAGCGGTGGCAGCGGCAGCGGCTGTGGCTTCAATGCGACTGGAGAAAGAGGCTCAGGAGGGAACTGAAATGTGTGACTGAGTGCAGTGATGTGTTTGGTTCCAGGGCAGCAGCCGGCCAGCGCGGTTACCTTTGACTTGTACACACACTTACGCAAGTGGACAGCTCCTTGCAGAGGGGTTGAGTGGTTGCAGCAAGCGAGGCAAAGGAGATCCCCCAGATCCGAATGTGCCGCAGTCCGAGATGGGCCATTCAAAGAAAGAGACGAAACCGAACTGGCGTACAATGCGTCCGTCGAACATCGAGTCCCCAGTTTTAAATCGGGGACAGGAGGCGGTGCAAAGTGTTGCCTGGCACTGACGACTGCTGACTCTTTTGGTTGTTAGCAAAATTCGTGATGCTCTTTCTCAAGTGGCTGTTGTAATTGAACCCTGGTTTCTTTTGTTGTTAGGAGCGGGACGTTGAACGGAAGGAGTGTGCTAACTAACTGAATGGGAAGGGTCAAGCCTTGGCGTGGTAATCCAAGGTTTTGTTTGCAGTCGTCGTCATCATTATCACCGACCTCTCTTCTCATTATTTTTCTCTCTCCTTTCTGGTTCAACCACTCTTTTCCCCCTTCATCCATCCATCAACCCGTCACTTTTTTTTGGGCCCATCAGTTTTTACGTCGCCTCTTTGCACGTTCGCTTGTTAAAAGCCGTTTTTTGGTCTCAGTACCACTATACCCCCTACCTTAACACAGGAAGACATTCGCTTTGTCTAACTGTATTCTCTCCGCCGATCGTTTCAGTATTGAGCTCTCTGGATGAATACGCTACGATAGTCTGCTTTTCGACTCCATTTCAGGCTGCAGTGTCATCGGACATCGAGTCGCATCCCGGCCGCACAGCTTACGTTACCTGCCTGCGTGACCTCGGCTGCCTCCATCAAGCTCATCTCGCCTCTCCTTTTCATCATAACATCGTTCTCGTGGGTTAGGTTGGGCTACGACAAGTAACCGCCGACTTACTTTCTTGGATACCGTGTTATTTTCTTGCAGTTTTTGCTCTTCGAGCAGTCGGATTCCCAAGTACGAAGCATCGGCGCTTAAACCCTCCGAGACACGCCGGCCTTTTCTCGACCGGACCAAACCAACCGGCCCTTCCGCTCGGATCCCCTGACATTTGACAGGAGCCGCATCTATCCGAAGTCGAAATCGCAAACCATCGTAATCATGAAGGGATACACATCATCTGCCCTTCTCCTGGGCCCTGTGCTGCTCTCTCAACTTGCCCTAGCACAGCAAGCACCAAGCGGCGTTGTCCAATGGGGCATCCAGAAAAGGCCCGTGTCCAACGCACCAAATCGGCTTCTAAGGCGGGCCGGCTCGACGTACCAGGCAATCCTTCAAAATGAGCAGGCCCGAGGAGGATACTTTGCGACGTGCGAGATTGGGACGCCTGGGCAGAAAGTGACATTGCAGTTGGATACAGGGAGCAGCGACGTATGGGTACCGGACTCGACGGCGTCAGTTTGCAACCAGGGCGCGTGTGATCTCGGAAGTTGTATGTGACTTGCCGCTCCCTTCCGTTTTTGAACGTTATTTTTTATACCTGAGATGTTGTTGATTCTAACCAACAAATGTGTTAGTCGACCCAAGCAAATCGCAAACATACACGGTGGTAGGGGAGGGTGAGTTCGACATCTCATATGTGGACGGCAGTTCGTCCAAGGGGGACTATTTCACCGATGTTTTCAAAATTGGCGGAGCAACGGTCACCAACTTGACGATGGGCCTGGGAGCTCAGACCGATATTGCGTACGGCTTGGTGGGTGTCGGGTATGCTATTAATGAGGCTATTGTGGGAAATAGCCATTCCCTGAATTCCCAATACCCTAACCTGCCGGTTTGCATGGTCGATGACGGGTTAATCAACACCATCGCGTACAGCCTCTGGTTGAATGATCTTGGTATGTATAGTGCCTGTTCTCGTTGACACTGACGCAAAGCTGACAATGTGGCATCACATAGACTCGGGGGAAGGCAATATCCTCTTCGGCGGCATCGACACAAAGAAGTATAAAGGTAACCTGACGCGAATCAGAATCTACCCTAGTAGTAACGGCTACTACTTCTCCTTCATCGTCGCCTTGACCTCGTTACAAGCAATTAGTCCTAGCGGGAACGACACGCTTACCTCGGAGGAGTTCCCCATTCCGGTTGTCCTCGACTCGGGTACGACCCTGTCTTATCTGCCGCAAGACCTCGCGGAACAAATCTGGCAAGAAGTCGGTGCAGAATACTCAAGTAGGCTTGAGCTAGCTGTCATTCCCTGCTCGAAGAAGACCAGTAAGGGCTACTTTTCTTTTGGGTTTGCCGGCCCTGACGGCCCACGCATCAATGTGCGGATGGACGAGCTGGTCCTTGATCTCACTAGTGGAAGCCCTCCGAAGTACACGAGCGGACCGAACAAAGGCCAGGATGTATGCGAGTTTGGTGTTCAGAACTCTACCTCGGCGCCATACCTCCTTGGCGATACCTTCCTGCGGTCGGCATATGTGGTCTACGATCTGGTCAACAATGAAATCGCCTTGGCGGAGACGGACTTCAACTCTACCGAAAGCAACATCGTGGCGTTTGCCAGCATGAGCGCCACGATCCCGTCAGCAACACAGGCGCCAAATCAAGCGGCGGTTACCAATAGACCTGCTGCAACTTCGCCAGCATTTTCGGCCAGTCCAGGCTTCACGGATAGTGATGGTTCGGGCAACGGTGGTGAGGGCGAGAATGCATCGCCAGGCATGCCAAGTGCGCTTGGTGTCGCTCAGATGTCTGTGATGGGTATTGCGATGGTGTTTGCCATGATTGGTTCTGGCGTTTTTGTCTTGCTCTAAGGCTCTGCCATTGCATTCGGCTGGATTTCATAGAACAGCATGACAACGATATCCCGAGGGGCGTAGCGTTAGTTGAAAGATTATTCGGTTTTGTTTCTGGATGGATCCTGAACATTCATCATTCATTAGGAGTTGGGCAGTTTGTTTATCCTACGGTCGGTACCTACTTTTACTTGGACTAGGCATCATGGGTTGAGTATGACAATGAGAGATGACAATAGGGTAGGGCATTGAGCTTCCTTCTTTTGGAGTGGTTTGCCTATAGTGCTAGCAGTGTATTATCAATGTAAAACCCTCAACGAGTCTCGAATACTACTTGTCCAAGAGATCAAGCCAGTGAGGTTGTCGTGATGTCTTGGCACGCTTGATGGTACCTTGACGGTTCTGGGGAGTGAATGGAGTACCCGTTCAATGGACGCACGCCCCCAAGATTTAGCGCCATGGTAGGTACGTCCCTAGCAAAACAAACGACCCCACCTAAAAATTTCGTGGGCAATGTTTTGGAGTTCGTCCCGACTCCCGCCGTCAGTTGATGCCGCATCCGCATCCCGCATCCTGCCCCGAGCTTCTCTTTAGGAAACTTTAGGTAGTTTTCCAAATCCACCACTCCTTCCTCCCCACCAGTCATTCCTTTTTCTCGCCTTCCCCCTTCGCTGCGTGTGAGTGAAGATGAGGGTGATTCGGGCTGTTGCTACTCTCCATGCGGGCCGCGCTGCCGCCGTGCGCCAGGGTGTTCGCTCCGTCAGTCTTGGAGCATGCCGCGCCGCCGTCGAGACGCCGTCCCTCCGGTGGACCGGCTCCCAGCTCGAGAGCCGCCGTCTGTTCAGCAGGTCCTCCTACCTGAGGAATGCTAACATGACTGCGGCCGAGATTGCGTAAGATATCTCCCGTGAAACGAAAGCTGTCATGCCACCGGGCAGCATGCCACAGCAGCAGACCCGGCTGACAATACGCGCTGTATTTCTCTAGTCTCAAGCAGGCCAAGGAGCTCGCCGCTTCCAACATGACCCCCGAGGCCGCTGCCGCCCGTATGACCCCCGAGGAGGCCAAGAGACTGTCCCGTGTCCGTAACATTGGTATCGCCGTATGTGAACCCCGAACGCGCCCGAGATGAAAGATAAGAGACCGAGGACGAGGACGAGGATAGAAGCTAAACAGCTAGCTACATACAGGCCCACATCGACTCCGGCAAGACCACCGTGACCGAGCGCATTCTTTTCTATACCGGCAGAGTCAAGGCCATCCACGAGGTTCGTGGTCGCGATGGTGTTGGCGCCAAGATGGACTCCATGGAACTCGAAAGAGAGAGAGGTATCACCATCCAGTCTGCCGCCACCTTCGCCGACTGGAAGAAGAAGGAGAAGGGCGTGGAGGAGACCTACCACGTCAACTTGATCGATACCCCCGGCCATATCGACTTCACCATCGAGGTCGAGCGTGCCATGAGAGTCCTCGACGGTGCCGTCATGGTTCTCTGCGCCGTCTCTGGTGTCCAGTCCCAGACCATCACCGTCGACAGGCAGATGAAGCGCTACAACGTCCCCCGTATCTCTTTCGTCAACAAGATGGATCGTATGGGTGCCAACCCCTGGAAGGCCGTCGAGCAGATCAACACCAAGCTCAAGATTCCCGCCGCCGCTATCCAGGTCCCTATCGGCTCTGAGAAGGAGCTCGAGGGTGTCGTCGACTTGATCGAAATGAAGTGTATCCGTAACGACGGTCAGCGTGGTGTCAACCTCAAGATCTCCAAGGAAATCCCTGCCGAAATCAAGGAGCTTTGCGAGCAGAAGAGACAGGAGCTTATTGAGAAGCTTGCCGACGTCGACGACGAGATTGCCGAGATGTTCCTCGAGGAGCAGACCCCTACCCCCGAGCAGATCAAGGCCGCCATTCGCCGCGCTACCATCGCCTGCAAGTTCACCCCCGTCCTCATGGGTTCTGCCATTGCCGACAAGGGTGTCCAGCCCATGCTCGACGCCGTTTGCGACTACCTCCCCAACCCCAACGATACCGACAACCTTGCCCTCGACCGCTCCAAGGGCGAGCAGCCCGTCAAGCTCGTTCCTTACAACTCCCTTCCCTTCGTCGGTCTTGCCTTCAAGCTCGAAGAGAACCCTTACGGCCAGCTCACCTACATGCGTGTCTACCAAGGTTCCCTCAAGAAGGGCGCCTACCTCTACAACTCCCGTGGCAACAAGAAGGTCCGTATTCCCCGTATCGTCCGTATGCACTCCAATGAAATGGAGGACGTCAACGAGATCGGTGCCGGTGAGATTTGCGCTGTCTTCGGTGTTGATTGCGCTTCCGGCGATACCTTCACCGACGGTGGTCTTCCTTACTCCCTGAGCTCTATGTACGTCCCCGACGCCGTCATGTCGCTCAGCATCAAGCCCAAGCGCTCCAGCGACGCCGACGCCTTCTCCAAGGCCATGAACCGCTTCATGCGTGAGGATCCCACTTTCCGTCTCCACGTCGACGAGGAGTCCGAGGAGACCATCATCAGCGGCATGGGTGAGTTGCATCTCGAGATTTACGTTGAGCGTCTCCGCCGTGAGTACAAGGTCGAGTGCGAGACTGGCCAGCCCCGCGTCTCTTACCGCGAGACCATCACCCAGAAGGCCGAGTTCGACTACCTTCTCAAGCGCCAGTCCGGCGGTCCTGGTGATTACGCCCGCGTCGTCGGCTGGATCGAGCCCAACCCTAACGGCGGCGAGGACAACCACTTCGAGTCGCGCGTCGTCGGCGGCACCATTCCCGACAAGTACATCTCTGCCTGTCAAAAGGGTTTCCAGGAGGCCTGCATCAAGGGTCCCCTGCTCGGCCACAAGGTCATCGGCTCCTCCATGGTCGTCACCGACGGTGCCACCCACGTTACCGATTCGTCCGATTACGCCTTCAACCTCGCCGCCCAGATGGCCTTCGGCAAGGCCTTCGCCGCTGCCGGCGGCCAGGTGCTCGAGCCCCTCATGAAGACCACCATCTCGGCCCCCGCCGAGTTCCAGGGTAACATCCTCATGCTGATGAACAAGCGCGGCACCATCGTCGACACCGAGGTCGGCGCCGACGAGTTCACCATGGTCGCTGATTGCTCCCTCAACGCCATGTTCGGCTTCTCAACCCACTTGCGCGCGGCTACCCAGGGCAAGGGCGAATTCTCCATGGAGTTCAGCCACTACGCTCCTGCGCCGCCTCATCTCCAGAAGGAGCTGGTGCAAAAGTACCAGAAGGAGCTCGAGGCTAAGCGCACCAAGTAAAGAACCAAAACTGGATAAGTTTTGGTTAGGTGTCGTTTCGACTTGGAAAAGGCTTATGCTGCATCCTCGCTCGCCCTTGTGCGCCATGCTCTTCCGTCCTTCGGGCCTCTAAGCTTGGATGAAAGTCGATTCCGAGCGGCCGATTTCCTCTGATACCCCTTGATTTGACGGTTTTGGGTAGAAGTCTTATCGCCCCGGACTTCTGTCTGGACGAACGGGCCATATCTCCTCGTCTGGACAGCGAGCAAGGGTCGGAGGGATACGAACGGGATATAGAAATCCAAATGGATGGGTTGATGTTAGAAGAAGGGCCTGACGGCTATGTAATTCTATAGATCACGACAGCATAGCGGCTCTCTTTCTTTCTGTGTGTTGTACAGTACATAGATCTGTATTTTATGTGTGATGATATAAAAGGGCAATACGTACATATGCGTGGAATGGTTTCCGGGAGGTTTCTAAAAATCTTGGTTTCATATATGGTTCTGGTTTTTGTTAGAATGAAAAAGCGTGTGAATATAACCTCTTCTCTCCAGTCCTCGAAACGTTTTGAATATTGATGAATGGATGGTAGACGTCTGGACGGAGCACAACCGCGGTGCCCTTGTTCGGTTGGAAATCCATGAGCAAGAATACCTTGCGTATAGCTGCTCACAGCTGGTACCCGCAGCTCACGGTCTGGCGGAAGTTCTCGTGTGAATCACGTCATTGACACGGCAATTGCAACTATCGTGGATATTAACAACAATCATTTTTCGACTTCCTCCCTCTATTATGTACAAGGTGTATAGCGGGGGTATGTCGCTTCTCTGTAAATGTAATATGGTACATCATCTAACAGCATTTTTGTTCTCGAGCCGGATACCTAGTAATTTTCATCTTCATGACTCATAGCAAGGATAGCCTGCCATCCAATCCCGCTTCCCACCTAGAGACGGCGGAGGATATCCTGCACAACCTCCTCAGTCTTAGCCTTACCGCCGAGATCAGGGCTAAGCAGCTTGCCCTCCTCGAGGTTAGCATCAACAGCAGCGTAGATCTTGGCCGCCGCCTCCTCTTCGTTGAGGAACTCGAGCATGAGCGCAGCAGAGCGGAGAGTAGCAATAGGGTTGGCGATGCCCTGGCCCTGGATATCGGGCGCGGAACCGTGGCAGGGCTCACCGATGGCGAACCCTTCGCCGACGTTGGCCGAGGGGACGAGACCAAGCGAGCCGACGAGGGCGGCGGCGCCGTCAGAAAGGATGTCGCCGTACAGGTTGGGCGCGACGATGACATCGTAGGCCTCAGGCTGGCGGAAGAGCTTGTACACCATCGAGTCGACGATCTGCTCCTCGACGGCGATCGAAGTGAAGCGGCCGGCGGCGAGGGCCTCGCGGGCGGTGGAGCGGAAAAGGCCATCGGTCTGGGACAAGACGTTGGACTTGTGGGTGACGGTCACGAGGGGGCCCTTGTGGATGGAAGGGGAACCGCTCTCGCGGATCTTTTGGCGGCGCAGAGCAATCTCGCCGGCGATGGTGGCGATGCGCGACGAGGCCCGCTGCGAGATGCGCTTGATGGCTTCGGCCACCTTGCCCTCGGGCGTGTCGTACGTCTTCTCCTCCTTGACGTACAGGTCCTCCGTGTTCTCGCGCACGATCACCATGTCGATGGGCTTGACGCCGGGGCCCCGGACCGACTTGACGGGCCGCACGTTGGCGTACAGGTCGAGCTTCTTGCGCAGGGCGACGATGGGCGAGGAGTAGCCCTTGACGGCCTTGGTGGGCGAGCTGACGGCTCCGAAAAGGGCGCCGTCGCACTCGGACTTGAGGACCGAGACTGTCTCGTCGGGCAGGGCGTTGCCCGTCTGCTCGAAGGTTTCCCAGCCGGCCTTGAGGTCGATGAACTCGAACTTCAGACCGAGAGAGGCCGGGAGAGCCTCGAGGATGCGTCGGCCGGCGGGAATGACTTCCTTGCCGATGCCATCACCGGGGATGAGACCTGTTGGTGGAAAGCGGGGTGGTTAGCAGAGCGCTTCCTAGTACGGGGGTATTGGATGAAGGCAATGGGAGAGCTGAAAAGGATGGGGAAGTTACTCACCAATCTTCAGAGTCCTGGCCGCCATTTTTTCTGGTTCAATTGACTTGTAGAAGAGAAAAAGGAAAAGTCTGGAGGAGGAAGAGCGCAGGTGGAGAAAAAGAGACAACTACCGATCGGATAGCTCCATACCTTACCAGGGCTTGCCAGCCGGGATCGGACCAAAGGCGCCATAGTGACTAACGGCAGGTTTAAAGTCGGGACTAGCCTGTTTGGAAAGTAAACATGCAGCATGCTCCAGATTTATTGATCGCTGCGGGCTGTTCCGCAATTCTTCCAGGATGGCTTGTCAGTGTCCCGTCAGTCCCTGTGCATCTCTGGCCTCAGAGACGGAGAGTGACAAAAAAGGACAAAGATGACAAGACTCGGAGTATCTCCAAGAGATGTAAATTCAGGAACGTGGACAGAGCAGTCCATATATGCTCTCGGCATCACCAGTGCTGCCCATCTTCACGTGTTTTCATCGACACTCCACAGGCCATGGTAATATTAACGTAGCATGATTCCACATGCGAACAGGTGGACGTCGGCCGTTTTGAGATTTGGGTGTCATGATGGAAATCTGACTCCATTGTTTATTGCGCCAGGGGCAATCCCAATGCGAAACACTGACCACTTGAAACATCGTGGGATCGGGTTGAAGGGCGCCGAGCGTTTGTCACGGAGAGCTATCCGCCGGCCACATACAGGATGTATGATCCAGCGAGGAAGATGTATGTGGATGTATGTTTGTGTCCTGTGTCAAGCCTGCATATGATGAACATCGACGTTTGTACGACAATCGACTGGAGGCAGCCAGACAGAAGAGAAGGTTTGAAAAGCTTGACATGTGTGCCCCTGAAACGGACTGTTCCAGTCACGAACTCACAACCACCAACACCGGCTAGCACTAACAACCAAAAGGCTCTGTTAGACTGTTTGTGACAGCCAATGGCTTCATGCAAGAGCCTAGGCCAGCACTCAGCCTTCAGCTTCTGTGGTACCTCGTCGTGAACGTGCCAGTCACTTGGAAGAGTTTTCTTCTCCATCACGATGGTCTCAATGGCAATGTCTGGAAACAGTCTCGGATTGGTTGGTTCGGCCGCCTGGGCAGTGGCCATAACTGGATCCCTATTTCGATCCCAAAGACTCACTCAGCAAAAAAAGTCAAGGCCCAAACAGAAGGCGATCCTGCCACGTTGGTGCATCCGAAGCTCGTACTGTTGACAGAAACTCCCTGCCTGGACCTGCAGCGACGTGCACATGGCTGCATCAGAAGACCCAGCTCTATTGCAGCACGACTCCGCTCCCCTGAGCTAGTCGTACTTTTTAAAGCATTTGCTCATTAAACGCTATAAACTCTCGACTGCCCGGTGGCACCACTTAAATCTGGGGAAGTTGCGATAGTTGTCTCTTTCTCTGACTTTATCCTTCATCGTTCTGTTCATTGTTCTTCAACATCAACCTATAATCTTCCAAGTGTCGCGCACATCCCCCAAACCTTTGCGCAACCATCGCGACACGTTCTACGGACATCCCTAGCAAATAGCTTTCCCGATTCTCGTCATAGCGTCGCCAGCTCCACGCGCGCATCGCTTCCCTCGAGTGTCCCTGTTCCTTGGGGTCAGGATCGTAGCTCCTCATTATAGTGGCGTGGGGAAGCCGCTTCGAGTCTGTAACAACACGACGACCCCGTGCGCAGGGTCCAGGGGCTTAAAGGAGGCACGCCCGTTTGCCCCGATCTCTCCTTCCCGACGCGACCACGATCCTCGACTTCCTTGAACAACAATCAGATCCTCCTCTCCGAGTCGACTCGGACTGTCGGCTACAAAACCACCAGAACCAACCGCTCCTGCCACCTTGCCACAACATACTCTCATCACCTCGTGGCCCGACGCTTCTCAACTTCCCTAGGTCTTGCTCGAGCTCTTAAAAGTCAGCAGCCATGAGCGCGGTTAAGAACCTTCGGGCTATGTTCGAACAGAAGGGGGAGATGAGTCCTCCGGATCGTGGGAGGTCCCCAGCTATCTCTCCATGTAAGCAGTTTTCTATACCGCCATCTTCCACTTCCAATTGTCGCCATTCCCATCACATGTTTGCCTCTTCTTCAACTGCACTTATCATCTTGGGTGTTGTCATCAACCACAACATCAAACATATACGCATGGACTGAACTAATAGCTAACGCCACCTTCAACCTCTAGCCGAGTCTCCTAGGCCTCTGAACAAAATCAAAACGAGCTTCATCGCGGTCGAGAAAGGTGGAAGACTCGGGCTTCAACGGGAAGGCAGCAACGACGCCGAGACACCCACACAACGAGCTCCAGCCGGCCTAGGCGACATCACAAGTCCTCTTGCTCCGTCAGAGAAGCCCGATGCCGTTGACCAGATTATGGAGAAAGCACCAGCAGCGGCGAGTCCTGAGGCGAGCCGTATACCAGCCGAGTCTCCAAAAGCGAACCGAAATGCTCAGAGTCCGACTGACTCTCCTCAAAAACCACGAGCGCAGAATGTAGAATCTTCAGGTAGCGCATCGGCAGAACCCAAGAGGTTGGAGATAGATGGGGCTACTGGCACGTCTACTACGGAGAGTGGCTCGAAGTCACCAGAGAAGACGAAGGCACCCAATGGAGCCGGGGCTGGCAAAGACAAAGAGACAGATCCCAGCAAGCCGGCGGCTCGGACCGTCCCGAAAACAACAACAAAGTCGAACCTCCCACCTCTTTCAACGTCTTCGGCCAACAAGACAGCAGCCAAGGCTGCCAAATCCCCCATCACTGCTCAAACCCCCAAGACGAGAAGCCCTACGACCGCATCCAGTCAGACTCCGGGCAAGACCGCTACCCCGAAGCCTGCGGCAAAGACCACGAAAACCCTCGGTTCCTCGCTAAACAAAAAGCCAGCGTCCTTGGCCCCATCTCCTGTCATCACCGGGAGCTCTAAGCCCAAGGCCAAGTCACCTACACGCCCAGTCACTCTCCCAGAACGCCTTACCACTCATACGGCTGCTTCTGGTTCCAAGCTCGGCAATGTGCGCGCCCAGTCGCAGTCTCGCGAGCGTGGTCCTACCCCGGCTAGCCGTTCCTCTAGCAGAGCGAGAGTGCCAGCCCCCACTACGTCGGCACCGAAGACGGCCACCTCGAACCTTAAGAGACAAAACTCGACCAACAACCGTCCTCGACCCAGTCTAGGTGTGCCTGTGAAGCAGACTGCGAAGGATCATCCGCCAACGAAGAAGGAGAAGGAAGTGGACGAGGGATTTTTGGCACGCATGATGCGTCCAACCGCGGCATCCGCCTCTAAGACCGCTGATAAGGTTGTCACGTCTCCGCCCAGGAGGTCTTCGGCCACCCCGGGACCTGCCGCGAAGAGAAGTCTCAGCAAGCCACGGACCAAGAAGCCTGCTACCAAATCGGCAGCGCCATCTGCGGCCACGACACCGAAACAACCTCGTGCTAATTCGGTTGCGGCCAAAGTTGAACCGGTTGCCATGGCAGAGGAAGCCGTCGAAGTTTCGAAGTCAACAGATGAAGAGGTGCCCCTACCCACTGTAACTGAGACTCCTCAAGAAGTTGCTCAGCCGGTAGAGGAAGCCACAGAAGCTACCCAGGAGGTCTCGGCACCATCTTCGGAGGCGGAGGCTATCGCTGCTCCTCAAACCCCCACTTCTGACGTTCATGATGTTAAGGAAGAGACCTCAGCTCAGGATACTGAAGCTGCCGCCTCGCCCTCTACCGAAGTTGCTGATGCCACCGATGCTGACATCCACGAGAAGGAAGAGGAGAAGTCCGCCAGCTCTCCGGAACCTAAACATACTTTTGATTCGTAAAAGAAAGCCAGAAATGGTGGATATAATTGCTTTTTGGCCTGTAGAGTCTTTTAATCACCTCCTATTGCTTGTTCGAGACAGTGAAAGAGGGGGGTTGTAGTGTTACTGGGTTAGCACGAGTTTCATGATACCTTTGTAGGAAGACCACTCACACACATTTGTAAAAAGCTGGCGACGCATGAAGTATGAATGCATAGAGATAGTCGGTTGCACAGCACCTTGGAGCAGCATGAATTGATTCATTTCCTTATCAATATTCGTGATTTTTGGTTCTACGGTGATTGCCCATGATCTGGTTGTTATATATACAATAACATACATAATGCCAGACAGGTGCCTTGGGTTCATACCTTACCTCACATTCACAAGACACGAACCGAGGATGAGCTGTGCCTTGCCAATGTCCATTCCTTTTTGTGTTTGTACAGTCTTGTAAGTCTAGTGTACACTGGAATCACATCCGTATCGTACACTGCGCAGTCATGGTCGGTCCCCTTTCAGATAGAGGTGAATCCTCCCAAGTGCGGTGACTCTTCCTCCTCTTCTATCACCATCCCTTCCTTCCCATCAATACCTTCCTTTCCCCAAATCCATGTCCTATCCCAGCCATCCATCCTTCAGACCCTCCTCCACCTTCTCGTCACCCTCTATTTTACCTTGCACAGCACCAACCCACCAACTTTCCTCTCCACCGCCTCCCTAACCTCCAACACACCTCTATCGGTATTCACAAACAAACACTCTCCCAACTGCAACCCCTTCATATAACCCGCGGGAAAGCCCCTCGCCACACGGTTCAGCTCTTCCAGAGAAGCAGTCACCAGCCTCGACGGCTTCGAAATCGGCTTCAGCTCCTTCAACACCGGCTCCTCGTTCCAGTACTTGAGTCCCACCCACAACCGGCGGGTGGCCACGTTGGCGCTAGTGACGGGCTCCGGCTCGTAGGTCAAAAGGGCCTCGGGCGTGGGCGGGTGAGGACCGCCCCGCGTGACGGAGGAGATGAAGCCTGCGCGGTGCAGGGCAAGGGCCAGGGCCAGGTTGTATTTGGTGTTGGGCAGGGAGGTCAGGCCCAGGCGAGCGCGCGCGGCGTTTTGGAGGTGGGAGCACATGTTGGTGATTTGTTGGATGCCCATTTTGGCGGTTTTGGGGAGACCGTGAGGGTGTTTGATTGCGGCGAGAAGATTGGGTATATGGGTGTGAGGGTGAAAGGATCGCTGGGCCGGGATTCAAAGGGAGGTCCGGAGGGTAGGTCGTCGTCGGTGGTTTCCTGCCGGAGGACCTTGCGGGTTGTGTGAATGGGGATGCGGACTCGGTGCTGCAGCGGCGGAACGTTTGAGTTAGTCAAAGCGTGTCGATAAAGTTTCGCGGGACAAAAAAATGATTGCACGCACAAAGTTGGGAGACCGTAGCAGTTGCGAACAGTTGGGTGGCCGTCACGGGTCGGTGGTCGCGATCGAGGGGTTCGGACTTCGGAGGAGCCGTAAAAACAAGTGGAGGTTTGGGAGTCGCGAATGCGGCGCGCAACGGAGTCCGGATGCGGATTGCGGTTTCGAGGTCTCGATCGGGTGGTTCCGTTGTGGTGCCGAATTTTTGTCCCCCTGTCCGCCGAGTGTACGGGCCTGGCAGGCGTGCGTGTGCTTGGCCGGCCGCCGGGGCCGGGTGGAGGACAGGGATGGTTCGAGAAAGAGCGCTGAAGAGTGAAGGACCTCCTCCACTGTGCCTTCCAAAGAGTTCACTGCAATGAGACCCCTGCTGCACTGAAAGGCCTCCGCCAGGCGCCAGAGAGGGGCCCGGGCGGGATTAAATTACTAGGTATGGGGCTTCGAGCTCTCCAGAAGTAAGGACCGTGAGGACTCGGAAGTCCCGTCCTCACGGTCCAGGTTCAGATGGGATTGATGGATCCCTCTTCGTTACCCCACCTTTTTTTGTCTTTCCCCCTTCCTCGTCAATTGTAAAGTGTGACAGTTGACTTGCTCGTGCTTCTTTCTTGGCATCCCACCTTAAGCGCCCAGGCGGACCATCCAGTGACCATCCAGGACGATGCAACCACCAGGCAAGGTCACTTCTACTGGCACCAGGGGTCGCATCACCAACCTATCGAGAGCGGTGGTTGGATGGCTGTGTGCTGATTGCGCCATGGAGTGAGAGCCGAATGTGAAGAACCAGACCACGGTCTCTGGCAAAGGGAGCAAGGGTAAGTTGGGGTATCGCAAAGACGCGGAAGCCGAGTGGCTTTTGTCTTTGGGTTCCGTCATCTCTGATATTAGGCGCGATAGCCCTCGGTTGGAACGCTGAGAAAGTTCTATTTTCTTCCTGTTCTCTCAATTCTTTCTGTTCGTTGTTGTGTTGCTCTGTTGTTGACTCAAGCGAGTTCATTGATCGCAAAGATGGCCGCTCGTGAAGGAGAGGAGAACGTTGGCACGTTGTAAGTTCTGTCTTTCCTTGATCGCATAGAGGCGTGATATCACTGGGCGCAATTCTGACTGATGGTTTCGTTTCGTAGCTTTGGTGATATTCATTACTTCTACGGTCCTCCGACAAACAACCCGCCTCATCACAGATTTGACAAAGGCTCCTATGTCTACCTATTCGAAGATGCCAACTTGGGACGCGCGCGGCTGGAGGTTGCAAACCAGCCCGGGAGGGAGGACCAAGATGCTTTCGACGGCTGTAAGCACTGAGATTTCGGAATCAGGGATGGGAGTAGTGAAGGCTAACATCATGTGTCGCCAGACCTCGACAAAACCCATCTCGAGTACGATTACAACCACACCTGCCTTGTGACTTTGACGGTTGGCGAGGTCGACGGTCACGAGGAGTGGCATCTACCAACCTACGACCCTCACAACCAGGCCAAGTACCACTACAAGCTTCACTCGCTCGACATCTACTTTCACAACCAACAAGATGCCCTGCAGTTTGTCAATGGCATCCGGCGTGTGCTCCCTCCTCACCAGTGCGATGTTCACAACGAGCCAGGACCGCCTCCTCGGCACGATACCGAGGTCAGCGCGGTAGTCCAGCAACTCGAGAGGGCGGCAATTGGCGACCACGGTACACCCCCGACTACTCTATCACAGCCTCCGCAAGTTGGCGGAATACCGTCTTTTGCTCCGCCGCCCATGTCCGCAGTATCTGCTTCCCACGATCACTCGACACCATCGCCTCAAGCATTCGTTCCGATGGCCTATAACCCGGCCGCGCCACCCGCTGCCGAACCAGTGCGATACCGCGAGAAGACGCCTCCCCCAGAGGATGCCGCAGTGAACCCGTTGCACCAGACTCTAGCCTACGATGCGACCACGCCCTTTTCACCAGGTCTGCCTCCTCCCAGCGGTCGCGGACCCTTGAGCCCAGGCATTCCTCCGCCAAACCTCCAGCACCCGCCTGGAGCTCCGACCTTTGCCGCCCCTCCCCAGCACAGCGTGACCTCGCCCGGTTTTGCGCCCCAGGGATTCGGCGCGCTTGGAGGCGGCTACCCGACTGGTCTCAGCCAACCGCCCGTGCACCCCGGCGTACAAAGATCGGTCACCATGCCTGCTGGGCTTCCCAGTCCCGGTCTCGCCAGCCCTGGGTTTGCTAGTCCGTATGGCCAAGGATACCCAACCCAACCTGCTTCAGTCGCTGCGGTAGGCGGCTACGGAGCCGTTCCTCCTACTCCCACGCCACCTGGTGCTGGATATGGCGCTGCGCCGTCGCCGATACCGCCATCGATGCAGCAAGGAGCGGGTTATGGACAGAATGTTGCGGGACAGCAAGAGTATGCGGTTCACCAGCAGTTGTATGCGCCCGAGCAGAAGAAGGGAAGGCTGGAAGAGGGTGCGGGCAAGTTGGAGAGGGGAGTGACGGGGATGTTGAAGAAGTTTGAGAAGAAGTTTATTTGAGAGGGGGCTGTTTATTGGTTGAGGCGTGTTTGGGCACTTTATTCGCGGTTTAGGTGTTTTGGTATACCAATTGACAAAGAAATATCATTGTTATGACTGGCAACCGCATCATATCATGATTATATGCTCTCAGACTTACACTGACGATGATTCCTCGCGGGTATACGGTCTTCAGGTATGAGATGAAAGGGTTAGGGTTAGACGTGACTCCAGACCCACGATTACAAATGTGTTTTGACTTTTTCATTCATTCACAGGGAACAAAATCGCCGCATGTTTCTTGACGCATAAACGCCGTCATATCACATTCAAATTCAACGCTCAGCTCTAAGAGTCCCTCGCCGAATCACCTCTGTTTCACCAACCACCCCGGCAATCGGTTTCAAAAAAATATGCTCATGCGCCAAATCTCCTCCAAAGAAGACCCCGACCTCTTCACCACCATGTCCTCATCCGGTCGCATCGCCACCAACGCCAGCGCCGGCGTCGCTCCCACAGCGCCCGCAGTCGAATACCACAGCCCAACTGACGACACAACTCGTTCCAATGAAGATAACAACACAACACTAGACGACGTCTGGGGTAACGCTGGCGACGACAACGATGATGATGTCTGGGGCGACGACTCACACTCTCACTCCCACTCTCACTCCCACTCACATGAAGACCACCATCACCATCACCACCACGAATCAACGGTGAGAGGCCACGGAGGGCATCACCACCCGTCAGACATCCCCCGCCTCCAACAGGAACACACAACAGCCGGCTACCGCGACGGCATCACCGTCGCCAAAGCCGAGCACGTGCAAGCTGGGTTTGACGAGGGGTTCGGGCTGGGAGCGACGATTGGCGCGGTGGCGGGGCAGTTGTTGGGGGTTTTGGAGGGGTTAAGTTTTGCTTGTGTTTCTTCGTCGAAGGGGCGATCACAGCAGGATAATGAAGAAGAAGAGGAGGATATCCAAGAGAAAGTAAAGAGGTTATTGGCGGAAGCAGAAAAGGATCTAAGCGTGCAAAGTATCTACGGCAAGGAGTACTGGGATGAGGATGGGACTTGGAGGTATGAAGTCCCCGGGGAGTCTAAGGCGCAGCATGAGCGCTATCAACATCCTGACCGAGAGCAACCGCAACAACAACCTCAACAGCGACAGAGGGATCAAGAGGACATAGAAGAGGAGGACCAAAAAGAAGAGGAAGAAGAAGCAGAGCCAGAAATCCTCTTCCCCGACGTTGCGCTAGCGCATCCGCTCATCAAGAAGTGGGATCAGATCATCCGGACCGAGCTGGCGGAGAGGTTTGGGTTGGTTTGGGATGTTGCGGTGTTGCTGCCGAGGAGCGAGGGGGGGGAGCAGGAGGAGGGTCATGAGCATGGTCATGGAAATGTAGTGAAGGGGGAAGAGCAGAAGGATGCGAAGCCTGTGAGGGCGACGAGTCAGGCGTTGGCTTGGTGAAGGCTGGAAAATATGAGGGCTGAGAGGGTGAATGGTTGAGGGACGTCTTGATGGGGGTGAGGAGATACCGAGGAAAGGTTTTGTGAACTCTGGTTAAGAGTGTTTACATCTTCTCACCCTGGGCGGGTTTTAAAGCGGTTGTGACATGCCTTCGTTCTTGTTTCGGCTATCATGCCGAGAAGCAATACCGTATTGATGGAGGAGTATATTCTCCCCTGAACCTGGAGGAAATCCCATAGATACGGCACTATGCGAATGCTTCCATGCAGTGCGAGAATCTCCGAGTCTGATGCTATTCCCAAAGTGCAACTGTAAAGTTTGTCAATGGTAACAAAGCATGACGAATGATACGAGCTGGGGTTCACATTTGACCCACATTCCCAAGCGAGTCGCTTAGAATGGAGTCCGAGTCAGGTATCCCGGGCGTTGTCATCCGTTATTCAGCAAAGCTCCAGTCCGATGAGCTAAGCAACCAAGCAGTGCTTATAATCACAACATTGCACGTGGATCAATAACACCATATCCAGCCAGTTAGGGAAAGCTTGTAGCTCCGGGATTCAATGTTGCATGATGGAGGATCTGCGAACCTAGACCCCTCCCGATTTGCTCTCCAGTGGACGCTGTTACCCTTTGTTGTCGATTTGGAGTTGATTACGGTAATCATGACGAATCCGGGTCGCTCTTGTTATCGAGGTTGATGAATTGCAGGTTTGTCCCGCTGGTTTTAAGACGATCCCTGATCCCTTTTGGAGTTCATCGTATATAAGGAGGATTGTGCCACATGCTCTGTGAACTGGTTTGGACCATTGATCATCCCAATTCGTCCCACAAGACCGCCTGCTGTTTTCTACCTTCCTCTTATACACCACCCTCATACCTAATCAGTATCAGTAATCAAGATGGCGCCCAAGATCGCGATTGTTTATGTAGGTATCTGTCGTTCTTGGTCAGTCGGGCAAACGGCTAATCAACAATACCTAGTACTCGATGTACGGCCACATCAGGCAGCTTGCTGAAGCTGCTAAGGCTGGCATTGAGAAGGCCGGTGGCACTGCCGACCTCTACCAGTAAGCAGACCAGGACTTTGCGATACACACAAACGAGTACTGACATCACCACCAGAGTCCCCGAGACCCTCTCCGACGAGGTCCTCGCCAAGATGTACGCCCCACCCAAGCCCACCGACGTCCCCGTCATCGAGGACCCTGCGACCCTCAAGCAGTACGATGGCTTCCTCTTCGGCATCCCGACAAGATACGGCAACTTCCCCGCGCAGTGGAAGACCTTCTGGGACAAGACCGGCCAGCTCTGGGCGACCGGCGGTCTTTACGGCAAGGCGGCCGGTCTCTTCGTCTCGACTGCTGGTCTGGGCGGTGGCCAGGAGTCGACGGCCATCGCGGCCATGAGCACGCTCGCCCACCACGGCATCATCTATGTGCCGCTCGGCTATGCCAAGGTGTTCGCTGAGTTGTCCGACCTCTCGCAGGTCCATGGCGGAAGCCCTTGGGGTTCTGGCACGCTTTCTGGTGGTGATGGCAGCAGGCAGCCGAGCGAGAGCGAGTTGAAGGTGGCGGGCATCCAGGGCGAGGAGTTCTACAACACCTTGTCCAAGCTTACCGGTGCGTAAGACTGCAAGCGGTATGAATCCTTTGTGTTGTGATGAGCGCGCAGAATCGATGTTATTGCGAATGGTCGCTAATGGTGGTTCTCCTGAAAGGCTCGAAGCGGGAGACAAGTGATAATGGCGCAAAAGCAACTGCTGTCGCTGTTAATGAAGTACCACCGACAGCTTCGCAATCAAAGCCAGTGTCGCAACAGAAGAAGGAACCCGAGAGGAAGGAACAACCTAAGCAGAAGGAAAGCAAAGAAGGGCCTTGTGGATTGCCATCCAAATGCGTCATCCTTTGATGGTGATGCTTGTGGGAGCTCCTCAAGGCCATTTTGTCAGTTTAGCATGCAATTGATACCAAGTAAAATCAGTTTTATTCAATCTGTCCAAATCCTTTCCCCGTGAAAGGTTGAAGATACAGTAGCTTCAATTGGTGATAGTGAGCTCGAGAAAGAGAAGCTGATGATGCTGAATTGTACCGTGACCAACAGAGAGAAAGACCCCGCCCCCATATTGTGCCCGCCCTGTAAGTGGAGGAGGGGAGGGCGTGCCTGATATCTGGTGGAGCCGCTGGCAGATGCCGACTCCACCCGTTTTGCGACTTGCACTCGTGCACGGACAATATTTGCACTCGTGCACAGACCAGCCCCAGGAGACCCGGGAGGGTATTTAATGCCGACCACCGCTCCCACTTTTGCTCCTGTTTTCTTCTTTTTTTCTTCAGCTCTCTTTGCCTTTTGGCTTAGATCAAGTGTAGTATCTGTTCTTTTCAGTTTAATCTC
This sequence comes from Neurospora cerealis, assembly GCA_009806085.1. Classification (NCBI taxonomy): domain Eukaryota; kingdom Fungi; phylum Ascomycota; class Sordariomycetes; order Sordariales; family Sordariaceae; genus Neurospora; species Neurospora cerealis. The sequence goes on along the minus strand of RAOY01000019.1, from coordinate 332,966 downwards.
TGAAAGTGCTCTACGGAGTACAATCGTGATTATTCTAATTTTTGCAGCTCGGTCGGTTTCCCTCTGTGCTTGCACATGGTTACCTTCCACTGTGTCCCTGGTATTACACTGCCTCCAGGCGACGCGAACCACACTACATCTTGCTTGTGCTCACCCTCTTTCATTGCAATCCTGGGCTTGAAGCTCGGGATGTGAAGAAGCAGGTTACACATCATCTTGAACACTGGACATTGACTGGAATCGCGACATTGCGTCTCGATCCGGTTGGTTCTCCAGCCCGATATTTGGTCGATGATCGGACACCATCAGCGACCGACGGCCCCACTTCACGGCTCGCATCTGGATGACGCATCCCAACTCCTGTCCGCGTTCACCACCTTCCACATCTGAAATCGCGCTTACATAGCCGGACCTTTCCGAGTCACTATTCCAATGAAGACAGTGAGGAAACCGGCTTGTTGAGTCCTCAAGGTTCTCATTATTTGCAACCATGTCCGAGTCTAGCTCGCCGCCAACTTTACACTTCACGTTCTTTGCTGTCCACGAACTAACAGGCCTCGACAGATATGCAGCTATCACTTCTCGACCACCCAAAAGCCTGAGACATGGCGAACATGAGACGTAACAAATGCTACCTTGACAGCTGCAGCGCATCCACATAAACATCGCCAGGTCCCTCACCCAGCGACTTTACTCCTCTGGCTCTCAACTACTGTTGAGCCTTCACTCCGTTTCTACGTCGTCAGAGATGAGATTCCTACGGTCTCTTTGTCTCCTTCCTCTAGTCACGGCCTTCGGGTCATCGTGGTACCACAATGCCTTCCCCTGGCAGAAGCCACTCTTGGGCTCAACCGTCAACGGCGTACGTTTCCCATCGCTGTTGGATGCTGATCTCGAGGATTTAGCTGCCGGGCTCGAGAAAGGCTTATTCACCAGCGTTGATCTCGTCAACGCCTACACTCGACGTATTTTGGAGGTAAACTCAACCCTCAAGGCGGTCACCCAGCTCAACCCTGATGCCCTCACGATAGCGTCGGGGCTGGACGCTGCTCGAACAAACGGCACGATTGTAGGCCCGTTACATGGAATCCCGATCCTGCTCAAAGACAACATCGCTACGGCAGACAGTATGGACAATACGGCCGGCTCATACGCTTTGGTCGGAGCCAAAGTGCCCGAGGACAGCACAGTGGCCGCCAAGCTGAGGAAAGCCGGTGCCATTATCCTAGGGAAAACCAACTTGTCAGAATGGGCCAACAGTCGCAGCAAGAATTACACCTCGGGATGGTCTGCCACCGGCGGCCAGACCGAGGGGGCATACTATCCCCAGCAGGATCCATCCGGGTCTTCGTCCGGCAGTGGCGTAGCCAGCGCTCTCGGTCTAGCTCTCGCTTCTCTCGGAACCGAGACACATGGATCCATCCTCGCTCCATCTGACGCCAACAACCTCGTAGGCATCAAGCCCTCCGTCGGTCTGACCTCTCGTTATCTCGTCGTTCCCATCTCCGAGCACCAAGACACCGTCGGCCCCATGGCCCGAACCGTCAAAGACGCAGCCTACCTCCTCTCCGCCATCGTCGGTCCCGACCCCAACGACAACTACACCTCCGCCATCCTCTTCCCGTCAGACGAAACCCCCGACTACGTCGGCGCCTGCGACTACTTCGCACTCCGCGGCGCTCGCATCGGCGTCCCACGTAATCTCATCGAAATCGACGATCCTGCCTCTGACCCCTACGCGCCCCTCCTCCCCGCCTTCGAAACCGCTCTCTCCGTCCTCCGCTCCGCCGGCGCCACAATCATCGACGACCTCTTCCTCCCCGGCTTCGATACCATCAAAAAGGAAAACTTCGAGTCCATCGTCATGATGACCGATTTTCCCCGCAACCTGGCGACTTACTTCGCCCAGCTGACCGTCAACCCGCACAACCTCACTTCGCTGAAAGACCTCGAGCGTTTTACGCATTCTGACGAGCGGGAAGACTGGCCGGAACATGACACGCTCGCGTGGGACCGCTCTTTTAACGTCTCTGCCACCACCACTCCCGCTCAAGCATGGGGGAATTACACCTCCCTTCAGTACTACGCCGGCGAGCTGGGGCTCTTCGGCGCCCTCAAGAACCACAGTTTGGATGCGATGGTGTTGCCTACCATTTTTGCCATAGGACTACCGGCGGAGCTGGGGAGTCCCGTGATCTCGGTGCCGATGGGGAAGTACCCTGAGGATGCGAAGAAGCTGAAGAACGGATATGGGAATCAGTGGCTGGTGGCGCCGGGTGTGCCATTTGGATTGGCGTTTATGGGGGAGAGGTTCAGCGAGGAGAAGTTGATTGGGTTGGCGTATGCGTTTGAGCAGAGGACGAAGGTTAGGGAACAGGTGAGGCCGTATTTGGTGCCGAGGACGGAGGTGGGGGATGTTGTGGGGGTTGGAATGGGGAAGGGGGGTTTGTAGAGGTGGTCTGGATGGTGAATTTTGGATAATAAAGGTTGGGGATGGATGGTATCATGATTAGGATAGGAAAAGCATATGTGGTTTGTTTACTATCCATTGATGATATCTGCTAGCTTGGTTCTTGTGAATGTCCGGAATGTTGGACATCGTTTTCATTACCCTGACGTAAGGTCAATTGTTTATCTTGATACCGAACATAACCGATCGGTCTACGTTGAAACCATCATATGAACATTCCGATCATAGAAATCAAAAGCTTCAAAGACATGCAGATGGGTGTCCCATGCCGAACCACCAAAGCGGCTGAGGTTAGCACGCCATCACCGATTGGTAATCCGCTGCGGGGGATACGACTGGGATCGGCTGGCGGCGTATCAGCGATATCTTCAATCAAAACAAAACATCCATCCAGAATTTAACCATGACTGAATCAAGGACAAGAATACTTTCATCATCAAAGCTCCCTTCGTCCCACTCATTGAAAATCCGCCTGAATGAAACTATGCCACCCACCAAGACTCCTGATGATGATATCGAGAGCGGCCAAAGCCAGCCAACCACTATGAACGAGGAGACGCCGCTCTTGACAAGCCAAAGTGATCACCGAGCAGGGCCTGATAATGATACTGTTGAGGAGGCAGAACAAAATGAAGGAAGCAGATATACCCGCAGTTACTTTGCTTGGAGGATATTCTGGACTGTTGCTGCGATCACGGTGACAGTTGTCTTTGTCAAGGCTTGGATTGACGCCGGGGCGGATGTTAACGTGAGTTTCAAATTCCGGTGGAGTTGTTCAACAGTAGTGCTCGGATGTTGGACTTGAACTGCTGCTGATGGATGTCATCTCTAGTTTGATCTGAAGAGAGCGCTTAAACGGGCTTTGGGTGGTGGTATAAGTGGTGCTGCGGCCATGGTACTTCAGGTGTTGCTTCTGATGGTATGTGACTCTTTTCACTCTCACCTTTGATGTTGAACAAGACATACGCTTACCCTTAAACAGCCCTTACGAACGATCATGAACTACCAATACCGTTTCGGTACCTCGTTCACCACCGCCACCAAGACGCTCTACCGACAAGGTGGTCTCCGTCGGTACTACGACGGGATGGGAGCTGCTCTCTTCCAAGGTGCGTTCTTCCACCGCCAACACCCGTTGACATCCCGTCCCCAATACTCACACACAAAACCGCACTCGCAGGACCAGCAGCCCGCTTCGGCGACACCGCCGCCAACGCCGGCATCCACGCCCTCCTGCAATCCAACTCCTTCCTCAAGCGCCTGCCCATCACCATCCAAGATATCTTCGCCTCGCTCTGCGCCGCCGCCTTCCGCATGATCCTCACGCCCATCGACACGCTCAAGACGACGCTTCAAGCTCAGGGGCCCCGGGGCACCGCCATCCTCCGGCAGCGCATCAAGACCGACGGCGTCGGCAGTCTCTGGTGGGGTGCCTTTGCGACGGCTGCTGCCACTTTTGTGGGCAATTACCCTTGGTATGCCACGCATGATTATTTGCTGGAGATCATACCTGAGCCGGCGAAGCACCCGTTGGGGATCTGGTTGCTGAGACTGGCGTTTGCGGGGTTCGTGGCAAGCGTGGTGAGCGATTCGGTGTCGAATTCTTTGAGGGTCGTGAAGACTTATCGGCAGGTTAATGATAAGAAGGTTTCTTATTGTGAGTTTTTGGCAGAACTGGTGGACGATTTTGCTCCTGATACTTTGAGGGGATGGTTTTACGCTAACATGTGACGCCTGGTGCAGCCGAAGCAGCGAGGTTGGTCATTGTCAATGATGGCATCAAGGGCTTGCTTGGCCGCGGGTTGAAGACGCGGATTTTGTGCAATGGCCTTCAGGGGTTAATGTTTTCCATTTTGTGGAAGTTGTTCCTTGATTTGTAAGTTCCCCTTTTGAATATGTCAGAGTGTCCAATTTGACTGACGAGAGTCCGTATTAGGTGGAACAAAAAGACTGCCCATCTTTGATAGCAGTGAAGATGTACGTCTTTGCATTTTTGGAAATTTTGAGTTATTGGTAAGCTGAGCAGATCTTCAGCAACCAGATTTTTAGTCGGGACACGCTGGCAGTCATCGAACCATTAAAGCAATTGTGGCTGTCCGATAGTCAGTGGATGTTTGCCTCTCGGTGACTGAAACAGGCAGCAGCGAAGATTTCTAGAAGTACAACAAGAATGTTTTTGAGGCACAAGTGTCAGTAATATCCGAGTCAGATACTATCTCACCTCGTACCCCACAGACCCGGAGAAGAAGAAGCAATAAACGACCCCAGATCCGGCCATGCCGTGTACGGACAAGCAAGTATTATTGGACAGAGGAAGCGGTATCGTATCCTGGTGTGTGTGTGTGTGTGTGTGTGTGTTCAGAGTGCGCAGTAGCTCGGACATGTCTGTCGGTAGGCTATCGCAAGGGCAAGGGCGGCATATGCGGGGATTGGTCTGGCGGTTGAATTGATTGCGTGCTAGCGTCGATTGGAAATAGAAGATGGATGACAGGGAGAGCTCGTGGTGGTTATCTAGGATCTAGATCCTTTTTGCCTAACTTTGAACAAACTTCCCTTTGTTGGACCCTTTGCACCGTAGTGTAGACCATTGAGCATGCCCAAGTCAGTGTAGACCAAGAACAAGCGGGGTTACAAGAAACAAGCTTATAACCGCGCAACCGCAGAAAATAGAATGTACAAGTGTGAGAAAGGCGAGCACAGCCTGGATATATAGCCTGCCGATCCGGCCAGAGGATGGAATCGAGTGGTGGTTGTAACCTTCAAGGACGGTGGCAGTGTGGGGATCCCGTTAAGACGTCCCAGCCACTCCGTCGGGATCCCGCCTTAGTAGTATAACTTCAGTTTGAAGATCGACTTCAGATAAAGCCACAATAGGGTCCGACCATGGCAGTGAGCTAAGACTAGGACAAGACACCGACGGCCAACGTCAGCCACAAAGGAATCGGTGATAATTTTGGGATACCGTTGTCATGTGGATGAGTGTTGTGGTGGTTGATGTCGTCGAAATAAGTTCCCTGAAAATGAAAGAGGACGTTCTGGGATAGGAAAACGATCCACTGTGGGACTTGAGTGTTGTTTTGATGCAGTGGGGCGGCTACGGTCGAGCTGGACAGTGGGGTTCAACACCACCTAACAGCTGGCTGTTTGTTAGTGAGGGTCCTGGGTTATGGTTATTCACCGAGGTGGAAGGGCATGGGCAACATACAAACATGAGCTTGGAATACTGAAAAGAGCCACATTACTCATGGAGGCACACATTTGAGAAGACATATTACATATGTTTTAAAGCTCTCGAAGATGTCTTGCATGGCTGTCGCTATGCGCCCTACTGATGCTCTGGTAGTACCGTCCTAACGGATTCACCAGGGGCATGGTAAACAACTGCGCAACACAACACGAGGCGGCACTGCCCAGTGGATTGGCCTGGATGGAACGTCGACAGCCCCTGCAAATTTGTGTGGCTTCTGAATGGCTCGAATCAGGCCTTCCCTGCCCGACTTTCTCTCTTGGCTTCCACTTCCCAGCCCTCCAGGTCGCACGCTTGCCCGCCCGCCTTACCGAAAGATTAGGTGACCTTTCTTTCGAATGCGAGCATGAGATCGATTTCCTCTTGCTCTCTCTTCCAACTAAACTTCAACTTCATTTTGATCGACTTGTTAGCCGCCAAGGCGGACTTTTTGTTTATACTATCGTCATCTGCTTAGTGGTATATCTCCAAGTACTGTGTCTACGTTTCGCTTGGAGAGTTCGGATAGCAGACTGTGTCAATACAGCTTCAACCTTTACATACCACCCTACTTCTGCATATCTGCACCGGCCGCCGATATTGAGGAATTATTACTCCCGTCGAACGGTTGTACAGAGACGATCACCGCGTATATCACCGCGTATTGCGACCTGTTGGAGACCGGCAACGCCCCCAACCACACATCCACACTCCCATTGGCGTTGTCGACTTGCGGAGGGTTGTGTGACGACTGCCGACTTGCCTCTTCCAGGTTCAAGACCTTGCTTTCCATCATCAGACGACGACCAAGAGCAATGCAGAGACATCGGCCTTCATAGTCGGACGATAATTCCAACCCATTGAGCGTCGACGCGGCCGCTTCTTCGACACTACCCCATACACGCCATCGTACATATCAAACACTAGCCAGAATGCCTGTACCACACTTACGGATACCAATCCGGGCTTCTCAGCCGTCACTGGAGCCCAACGCCGTTTCGATGGCAACAAGGTTATGGCCACGCATAAACACAAACCCGGACCCAAACGGTCCCTCCTCCCAGAAGCCCACGAAAACTAGCATTGTAGGCCACTCTTCTCCAGACCATATCGTGCTCTCTTAACACTTACTCCCATCGCAGATTGTCGCCCTCGTTGTTGCCGTAATCGCCCTAATATTATCCATCACTCTTACCTTACGCGCCGTCCGCGCCAGGCATCCCAATCCAAAATACATACCCACGCCCTTCTTCAAGCAATTATGGACCAATTGGAAGGTCCCGGCCGTCAAACATGCCTATGCCCAGGCCGGCATCGACGAAGAGTATCACAGCCACAACCGGGCAAACCAGGACAACATGGAGGAGGCACTCAGTGCGGTGAACGCTCAGACCGCCGCAGCCGGCGGGACGGGAGCGGCAGGAGGAACGACAGCTGAGGTGAACCGTAACCAGTCGATCCGCAGCATCATGACACTCCCGGCCTACCGACCAGCCCCGGCTGAGAACGAGCGAGTGCTAGGCAGAGAAGGCGAGCGCGACGGTATTGACGTGGTGGTGGAGATGCCGACTGCCGAAGACGAGGAGCACCTACGGGACGAGGAGATGGAGGCACTGTACCAGATTCGTGTGGCCAGGCGGCGCGCGAACCAAGAGCGGGAGGAGCGGCGGCGACTGCGCCAAGAGGCCCGGCAAACCCATAACACCGCAGCTTTGCGCCAGATTAGAGAGCAGGCGCGGGTCCAGACGACGCGGAATACTGAGGAACTGGAGGTGCTTCGTGAGGAACACAATCGCATCAGGGAGTTGCGATCGCGCGCGACGAGCAGCGTACAGTATGCAGACTTGGGTGTCGCCAGGGCAGATGGCACGCGTATTCGTGCTAACAGCACGGAAAGCGAGAGAGTCGGGTTGCTGAGCGACGCGGCAAGCATGGCGGCGTCGCAGCAGGGTGGAAGGCCTAGTACTTCAGCCGCTCACCACCGGAGGGGTTCGAGCTCGCTCAGTATCGACACATCCAGATTGGGTGATCAGTTCGTCGATTCGCCGGCTATCGCGACACCCTTGACTGGAGCGGGCGGTAGCAGCACGTTCAGCATTGTTACTCGCAATAGCCACGAACGCGGACGATCGATATCCAGGTCCAGGGCAAACTCGGCTGCCAATACCCCACGTGCTGGATCTAGCCCCGAGATGATTGATGCCGATGATGCTGACCTGGGCGCTGTCAACATGCCACCTCCACCAGGATACGAAGATGTGCGCTTGGACGACTTGACGCCCTTCCGATCCCCGGTTGCTTCTGCCGCTGTATCTGGTAGGAACAGCCCCACCAGTATAACACCACTTCCGTACAACGAACCACCTCCGGAATACCCCGGTCCGTCACCAGCGCTTGCCCCATTAGCCGAAGAGACTTCTTCAATGTTGTCGCCCTCTACACGCACGGATGGAGGCAGGACTCTTGCTCACCAGAGGAGCATCTCGGGTGGAGGAAGTGTCGGGACCGGGAACCTACCGACTAGGCTGCCGAGTCTGCGTCTCGACCATGTGCCACTTATCGTTATCGAACCCGAAGAGGAGAGCAGGATAGGGGAGAGCAGCAACAACAATGCGGGACAGACGACCGGCCCAGCAGAGTCGACGAATACCAACACGATCGAAACAACTCCCCAAGCAGAGAGTAGCACAGCTCGGACTTCAGTATCGGAAAGTATCCGGACATCAACTGAGAGTGACTCAGGCGAGGAAACACCGGTAACAACCAAGGGCAAAGAGCCGGAGAGGATCGTCCCGATAAATGAACAAGTGGAGAAAGAAAAGGGAAGTGGAAGCGGTGCTGTTACTGCGGATATCAGTCGCGCGGAGAGCACTAGGAGTACGACAGCGGCGAGAGACAAGGAGAGTCAAAGTCCTCCTGTAGGGGAAGGGATAAACGGGAGTTCGGCAAGGATGACAGCGGGAGGTGCGGATCCATGAGAAAAGCGACCCGAAGGGAAGGTTGATTGAAGAAGATATGGATCTGGAATGGTGGTATTTTGATGATTGACGTGACGTATACCCACCCACGACTCGATCCGTATATATATACCGGAGGACGGCTTTTTGGAATGGAAATGAGGAGGGATGGGACGGGGAAACTGGAGGAGCTTTTGGAAACCTCGAAAGGATTACACTTTTTGGGTATCATTTTGTTCATGTATATACTAGTAATGTTGTCAATGACCAACCGACCGGCCGGCATGGAATGGAAACCGGAGTTGAGTGAGATACGCAAGGGAGGTTTTATTTTACGAGGGGAATGAATGAGACAATGGCGTTTAATGCCCGCCCGCCTTTCCAAACTTGGGGGTTGTTGGTTGTATGTGAACACGTTGGTGAATCACGTCCGCTACAGTGGGAAACAATTCTTTCCTCCTTCCATTCACATGCAATGACACCGAAGACTTCTTCAAATGAGACCTCCGATAGCTAGGGCGTCGAGACTAGGTAAAAAGCAGGTAAAAGAGTCCTACAAGATTTCGCCAGCACCTCGGTTTCATTTTTCGCATGACAGTCACTTCACTTTGCTTTATCTAAACAACAATTCAACGAGCGACTTCATTGCTATCCTATGAAAAGCACTAAACCAAAACAAATAACATCGCCCTCGAACAGAGCAATCCCTTCAACAACCAAACGAGTGGAAGGCGTTGAACCCTTTGAGACATCATACGCTATACCCTTCTCGAAAAGTAGCTTTTACCACCCACAGGCAGCGTCGGCGTCATGACTAAAATCGCTATCATCATCCATCTCATTGTTCCATCTTTCCCATCCTCCCCATTCATCAACTTTCCCCCATCATTCATTCTCAGCTGGGGACTGTTTAGTGATCGACACAAGTCCAGACCTCCTGCTGCTTCCCATCCCTAACCACCTGCTCCCTAACCCACTTCTGGCCTTGCTTGGATTGAGAAGAAACGAAGTCCATCATTTGTTGGGGGTTGAAGACGAGGAGTTCTTGCTGGCCTTGGAAGTTCTGACCGTCGATGAGCTCTTGGCCTTGCTTGTTCTGGGAGTCGATTTGGGACTGTTGCTTGCCGTTCTGAATCCACTGCTCTTGGGTCTTGCCGTCCTTGGTCCACTGCTGGCCTTGCTTGGTCTGGCCAGTAATAAAGTTCATCTCCTGACCTTGCTTGTGGCCGTCGATTTGCTCCTGTTGCTTGCTCTGGCTTTTGCCGGTGAACATCTCCTGTTCAGTGGTCTTGCCGGTGAACATCTCCTGACCTTGCTTATTCTGACCGTCGAAATGCTCAGCAATACCAGTCTGGGTGATCTCGTGACGGACTTGGATACCGTTGGTCTTGAACATCTCTTGGGTCTGTTGGTTACCCTTGTTGAGCTGCTGGGTCTGCTCACCAATCTTGTTCAGCTGCTGAGTCCGTTGGCCCTTGTTAAACTCCTGCTGCTGCCTTTGCTGGCCGTTGTACAGCTGTTGGATTCCCTGTCCCTTGTGGAGCTGGGTGTTGATAGGCTGGCCCTGGTAGAACTGGTGGGTAGTCATGAGGATGTCATTAGGGCCGGTCTTCCACTGCTGCTGCTGGTGAGTCTGTTGACCATTATAGAGCTGCTGGCCCTGGCCTTGACCCTTGTTGAACTGCTCCTGCTGATGGTTGGGGTTGGTGGTCATGAGGATGCCGTTCTGGCCGGTCTTGTACAGCTGGTTAGTACCCATCTGCTGACCGTTGTAGAGCTGCTGGTTCTGGCCGCCCTTGTTGAAGTCCTGGATGATACCGTTGGTGTTGCTGCCGGTGTTGTAGAGACCCTCCATCTGCTGGGTACCCTTGTTGAACTGCTCCTGCTGCTCTTGGTTCTGGCCCTGGTAGAGTTGGTTGCCCCAGATATGGGTGGTGTCGCGCTCCTGGATACGGCCGTTGGTCTGGCCCATGGAGTTGTAGAGCTCCTGGGTCATGCCTTGGCCCTTGGTAAGAAGCTCATCCTGCTGAGTCTTGCCGGCGTCCATGTTCATGGAGCCGTGGGTGCTGGACTGGCCGTTGAAGAGCTGGCCGAAGTGCTGATTGCGCTTCTGGTTCTGACCAGTCTTGAAGTTGGACTTCTGGCCATGGGGCTGCATTGTGGTAGAAGAGTTGTTGGTTAGCGTGTGTCGCCCAGAACCGACAGTGGTTGAGATATGGGATTTTGTGGAGACTCACCATGCTGTCCTGCTGCTTCTGGCCCATACCCATCCACTCCTCATGGGTCTTTCCATTGATCATGTCAAGCTGCTGCTCACCCTGGCCAGTAATCATGTTGTTATGACCGATGGATCCGGACTGGGCCAGGTCACCGACGATGTTCTTGCCGCACTCCGGGCACTCGATCTCCTTGCCGATCTGCTGGTCGACATATTCGATCTGGCCCTGGAGACCGCCACGGTTCTGCTGCTTCTGACCGTCGACAATCTCCTGCTTGCTCTGCGCGGGGCCGACGTCACGGCAGGCGCGAGAGCGGTTCTCGTCATTCATGAGACATTCTGGAAGGGAGGGCAAGGCCGAGGTGGTGGCCGCCAGGGTCAGGGCAAGAAGGGAGTGGATATGCATGTTGTTGGCGGCGGACTAGCCTGTGGACTTGGTCGGAACTGTCAGAAATGTATGTTGAAAGGATTGAGGGGTGGTGAGGATGTCGAGTTTGAGGTTGGGATTCTTTCGACACTGCTGAGAGGAGTCCGTTGTCGTTTATATGCTTTGTTGCTCGCTCATTTTCGATGGCCAAGACACCATGAGCACCAAGATGATCGAAGTTGTCATGTCCGCTTCTAGAAGAACCACAGACTGTGATGATTGCTTACTGAAAGGGTGCAAAGTGGCGAGTCGTTGCGGTTTTTCGACCAGTCAGGAAACTTCGAAGCGAAGCACAGCAACAGCAGCTATCAAGAGTAACCTCCAAGTTCGGTAGAATTCCAGATCTATGACCTAAAGCAGTGCAACGGTTGTTTGCCTACTGGATTTTCATGGCTTGTGACATCTGGGGGCAGTGGCCAGAGGGACTTGCCAACATACCTGGTGGAAAGGTCTAGTGAAAAGGTCTCCAGACATCGATGAGTGACCCTGCACACAAAGGTCCAGCATCTCGATTGTGCTCCTCACAGTTCTGACCCGACGGCGTGGTCAAAAGGGGTTCGCTCGAAGGCGTAGCATTTCATCGAATCAGTATCGGCTATCCTACCCCTGATCCGGAATATGTCAAGGCTGACATATCACAGTCCTCGCAACACTGGACGATGAAATATCCAATGCAATGAGGTGTTGAGTTGTGCCAACCCCAGCTCGATACCAATGACTTTCTTTTGATAAAGCACCGGTTCCGACTGGTGGGACTGTGCTCGCTCACACTACGAGGACAGGTACCTCGTTTAACATGAGGCGACTGTGATATCGAGAGAAGCCAAGTGAGCTAGTGGGCGTTCTTCGATTCAGACGTTCCCTCGACTCGCGGTCACACAGTAACGTGCTCTTGGAATCGCGAATGGAATGTAGGGAGGCGAACAAACAAGACTTCTTGCGGAGAATGGATGTTTGCCTGTGGTGATATTGAAAAGTGTTGAAATTGTCATAACTTTTTCGTTGAGAAACATTCTACAGCACCTCTAGAGCCACCCTCAGACAGATTATGTAGATGTATGAAGCCTTCTTTTCCTAAGTCACCCACGCCTATTCCAATGCTCCACATGTGAAGGAAGAATACCGTGACCGGAGTAAAAAAAAAAAAAAAGGAAAAAAAAAAAAAAAAAAAAAAAAAAAAAAAAAAAAGCAAAGACATGGTAAAAGTACAAGAAAATGGTCACAAGGTGTTGATACATGTCGTTGGAGATAGCTGAGGGGGCGGATTCGTTTGGTCGATTAGGCCTTCTTCTCCGGCTCGCCGGACTGCTGCTCCTCGCTGGGAGCACCGCCGAACCAGCCAAAGACGGAGCTCTGCATGTTCTTCATCATCTCCTTCTGGGCCTTCTCCTGGGCCTCCTGCTCCATCTTGAGCCACATCTCGCCGTTCTTCTTGATCTCCTCCTCCATGGCCAGGTAGTTGCGCATGCCGCGCTCGCGGGCAATATCCTGGATCATCTTGCCCTTGGCAAAAGCCTCGGAAGGATCCTCCTCGCCTTCCATGGCCATGGGGTTCAGTTTGCTAGGCTTGATACCGAAGCGGGCGCCAAGCGAGCCCAGGCCAGCCTTCTTGGCCTTGGCGGCAACGAGCTTGTTGTGCTCAGCCCGGGCAATGGCCTCTCTACGGGCGAACTCGGTGGGGATGTGCTGGCCCTCGAAGGACTTGAGGACCTTGCGAACATCGGGGAAGTTCATGGTGTGGATAAACTCAAGGAAGGGGACGAGGGACACGAGCTCGGTATCCTTAGGATCACCCTTCCACTTGGGGAGGATGATGGCGTTCTCGGGCTGGTCGCGCACGTGCTTGGGGTCGGTGTCAATCATGATGACCTTGGACAAGTCTCTGTTCAGATAAGAAAGGTCCTGTGCGACAATGGTTGGTTAGCTACTGTGACGGTGCAATCTTGACAGCTCTGGATGGTCCTACCTTGACGATCTCGCCATCCTTGTACTTGGTAGCCTCCCTGAAGAGGGGCCACATGATGAAGCGGTACGGGTCCATCTTGCGAACAATAGGCTCAGCGTTGGCAAAGGGAACGCTGGTGAAGAGAACAATCTCGTAATACTGGCTGAGGTAGCGCAAGAAGTAGTCGACACCGGGACGCTTGGCGAGACGCCAGCCGTGGTCGCGCGTCCACTCGCTATGCACCAGCATATCTTCCAGACTGATACAGAGGGTGTACGGGCGCTCGAAGGACGGATCCGGGTCGGGTAGCAGCTTCTCGAAGGCGGGTTCCTGGTAGTAGCTGACGGTGCCAGTCATCCTGGCCTTGGCCCTCTTCCACCACAGGCCCAGACCCCAGCCATTTGGTATATCATGGTGCTTCTCAATCTCCTCCTCATCCCATTCCCTTCCCAAGTAGACGGTTCCACCAACCAAGGCGAGACCAGCGGCAATGAAGGCCCAGTTGGCCATCTTTTGGCGGCGCTTCTCGGTAGAAGAAACGTAGGCGGAATCGGGGAGCTGGCCCTTCTTGCGGCCACCACCGCTGCCTGACGTGGCGGCCTCGGCGCCCTCGGCGCCCTCAGCCTGTGTCTCTGCTTCCTCACCGGCGACCGGCTTCTTGCCGGCCTCCTTCTGGGCCATCTCATACTCTAGGGTGGTGGGAATGCCACCTCTTAGATCGGGGAGCTTGGACAGGTCGATTTCGGGTTCGGGTTCGGATTCGGCAGGGGTGTGTTGCTGCTGCTGCTTCTGCTCAGCTTTCTCGGCGGGGAGCTCAGATTCGGCGGGCTTGGGGGCCTTGGGAGTAGCCTTTTGTGCGGGAGTGCTCTCGGGCTTGGTGAACTTGGGAGGCTTGTTGTCGTTGGCCATGGAGCGGGCCCAGACGGCGGGCAGAGTGCGCTGCGACAGGAGAGGCGACGCCGCGTGAGCTGCAACACGCGCGCCCGCAATGGAGCGCACCGCAGCTCTGGACAGCATCATGACTGATATTTGGGTCGACACACGAAGAGCAGCTGTGTGGTGTCGAGTGTCCCTTGGTGGTGAGGAGCTGGTTCCTCTTGCTAGGTGGTGGAAACAAGTGACGATAACAGCAGGATAACTGAAAGTCAGGCTGTCGCAGTCAATTCGCAGTCAGTCAGTATCCGCTGGGCCCGATAGCGATATGATATCCAAACTTTACAAAGAGCTCCCGGCCGGCTGCCCGCCAAAAAAAAAACTTGAGTCCTGATCCTTCCGTCACAGTGTCGCTTGTTAACCTCAAGCCTTGGCGCGCTGCTTTTGGTCCAATCAGACATGGAAGAGGGGTCGGTTGCTGGATCTTCCAAGCCCGTTCTGCACAGACCACAGAGTTCCTTCTTTGAGAGTTCTTGTCCCCCGGCCCCAACGGCCCCACTTCCGGAGTTAAGGTAAAGCTTCAAGACAGTGGGGGACATGTCGTCATCTTGAAAGATTGGTTGCATGGATGAAAGTTTGAAGTCTTCAATCCCAATTCACGATTTCGACTCCAATGGCTTAAAGATTGAAGTTCTTCATCTCGTCTTCAGGAGATCATGGCAACAGGTGAGATCTTATGTCGGTTGACCAGATTCAAGAAGCACGATTTGACAGATGTCGCTCACGGGACTGCAGACACTGAAAACGTCACGCGACAGTAATACTTTACTTCCACGGGCATTGCGCCTACAGATGCTTTCCGACTTAACTGTTGCGGGGAAAGGAACAAGTACAATTCGTAAACGAAAGGGAGGTTGCGATATGGATAAGTACCGGGCATTTAAAGGGTGTGTGACTGGCTCTTCGCCAAGCTCTTCTAAACCGTTCATATCCCTTCCCTCTTCTCCTAACCACACAATTGTTATCCAAAGGAAAGCTTGGATGACCTGACGGCTTGATAACCTCTCAGTCCCAGGTGAACCATATGCTCAAGTGGATGTCTTTCTGTTACAGTACAGTACCTCTTGTCGGCGATGACTTTGTGATAATCCCCTAAATCCATCCCTAACCCTGTAATTTTCCGAGTACGGCTTATGTAATGCATCGGTCCAAACGTGCAACAGCGATGCCGCGAGTGACCTTTTGCGTAACAATGACCCGTGTTTTTGCTGTGACGGACTGTCCATCTTTGCCATCCAACCATTCAACATCATCCATTGCCTTCCCCTCACCTGCACTCTCGGTAGGTGACCACTTGCTCGTTTCTGCGCGTCGTTCTGCCGGCCGACAAGTGACGAATCTTGTTAACTCTTGCCCATTCCCGGCTCTTCTCTTCTGCTTCCACTCTTCTCTCCTTCCCACTCCCGTCTTCTCGGTTTCTTCTGGAACAAAATCACCCAACTCTCAAACGGCTGCGGTGATCCAAGCACAAAAGTCCACTCCTTCTCCGCCACCCAAACCGTCATTATCAATCATCTAAAAAGTCCAGCCTGCGCTCTACAACTCCCTGTCACTTACCATTCCAGCTGTCGCCGCCCACCATGGCTTCGGCGAATGCATTCTAGAGGGTGGTCCAGTCGTTGCGCATTCAGTACTCACGATGGGACCACCCTCTCAGAGTTCTGCATCCTCAACCACAGCCTAGACCTACCACTATCATCGACGCATCGAGAAACCGATCTTTTATCCTTCCAGTATCCTACAATATCCACCTCTATCCATCTCTCACCCAACCCAAAACTTTGACATCCAATTTTGCCACCCCGCGTTCCGAAAGTGCAGTGGCGCCAGTCAGCCCTACAGACTGCTTATTAGTGTTTTGCCAGGATCGCGATATCATATCCACTACACTACTACTTCTACCCACCGCATCTCTCAACCCTCTCTTCGCCTGCCCTGTCGTTAAACAACGATCTATACCACAATGCCTCGCAGAGCCACCCAACAATTAGTGGGCCGCAGAGTCACCACGAGGACGTCCCGCACCATCGCGACCGTCGTGGACAACTCGCTTCATGCTCCCCCGACCCCGATCCCCTCTAACCTCAATACTCCGCTGAGTTCTGCATATCCGTCGACTTATGCCTCCGAGGCCGAGGGGGACGTTGACGGAGAGATCGACGGGGAGATCGACGGACAAGTCGATGAGGATGTCGCCAAAGCCATGGGCGCATTAACCTTGGCTGGCTCTGGCGAAGGGACTGGTGAAGCTCCTGCTCCCCCAAAGCCTCTCTCCAGACTGGCCCGAAGAAAACAAAAGCCGTTTCCCTTCCTAGAGCTGCCGGCCGAATTACGAGTTAAGATCTACGAATACTTCTTCGACGACACCCACTACGTCCTCGACCTGGACCCGGACAACTACAGGCGCATCCACAAGAAGCTGGGCTTCCTCCGCACCTGTCGGACCATCAGCCTCGAGGCCGGCTACCTCTTCTATAGCACCCACACTTTCCGCATCTTCCCCACGCACCCGGGCAAGCACTTCAAGACTAAGAAGCCTCTGCTCGCCCGCATGAGCGCCCGCCAGCGCTCCTGGATCACCAGTCTCGAGATGCGCCTCGGCCCCGGCTGGAACAAGCCGCCGCGCGGCTGGGTTGTCAACCCGGCCCTGGGATTGCACGAGTGCACCAGCGTGCGCAAGCTGACCGTTTTTGTCGAGTGCGACCCCAGCGACGGCATTTTTAACGGCTTCCGTCGCGCCGACGATTTTTACGAGGGCTTCTCCCGTGGTCTGCTGACGGACGTGCTGACCGAAATGCCGTTCGTCGAGCACGTTACATTTGACGCGTGGAGCAGCGTCCGGAAGAAGGGCGCCATGATGCGCGGGCTGATCAACACGGCGCTGTCGCATGGGAAGCAGATTCGGTGGGGGCCCGAGAGAGGCTGGTCTGGTTTGGATGACGAAGAGGATATCGTGGTTCCTACGAACGATATGGTGGCTACTGCGCTGCTTAATGGCGTCGGTATGGACGTTGTCATTGTTGCTTGAAGTGTTCACGCAGGGGTTCAACAATGAAGGGTATGATGGTGGTCTGGGAGCATATTGGGTTGGGACAGGCGTTTTTGGGTTGGTTTGGGAATGCATTGCGAATTGCTTTTTATCTGGGAGTTGTATGATATGAAGAGCGAATCATGACGGTCGCTACTCAGTTTGTCGGGATACGTCAAAGTGTGTTTTTTCCACTCACGGTGCGTTTCTGGTGATTGACAAGTGTTGGTATGGCTGAAGGGTCAACGTATGGGATGTCCTCGTCGTTAGTGTTTTCTCCTGGCTTTCTGCTTCTTTGCGATCCCTATAGCTTGAGAAATTCTCAATAAAAACCTAACAAAACAGCCAAACTTTGGGGGCTAATGAGCATGTCAGGTGTACGTTGGCGCCTCAGCATCAAAGTATGAAGTCGGCGCCTCAAAAAGATCATGCTTCGATATCGCCGACCAGATACAAGCTGAAACCAAAACAGACATCCACAAGGGGAAATCCCCAACTTTTATACATGTTGTGATCGAAGGTGCGGCTGGCGTCACATGCGTGGTCTGGGCCTCCATTCCCCTTTTATAGTTTCCTATACCAAGCCATTTCCCCGCGTTTCGATAGCGTGCCAACCCGCGCCGATGGCATCAACAAGGTAGGAAATGAGACGCTAGTCTCGATCCAGCAACCAATGCACTACCTCGACTTCTTCAAGCATGCAAATCGCAGTCAATCTTCTTTCTTTAATTGGTGAAATAGGTTGCTCATGTTTGCGCGCTTCGCAGGAAGGCTGTCCACGTTGAAGAGACTCTAGGCAGAATGTAGAAGGACGACCGAGGATGGGACACGAGATGGAATTAGCAGTTGGAGAAAGAGATCTACCAACCGCTTTGAGAAGGAAAAGAAAGGACAGAGATTCAGCATTGTTACTTGAATAGATGTAAGTCTTCCTCGCCTTCCTCACTTTCTTCCCCAAGAACCCCGAAGACCCGACCTCCCTCCTGGGGTTCAAGTACTTCTCCGACAGCGAGCGGGAGATTCTCTACCGTCTTGTGATTATCGATGATCCGTCCAAGGAGCATAGGCATACTACTATCAAGAAGAAGGAGATTGTGGATACTGTACGTTCTCCTTCCCCTTCCCCCCTCCCCGTAACTATGGATATGGAGGAAGATGGTGTCTGACATGAGCATATGTAGTTGAAAAACTGGACAATTCTTACACACTTCATCGCCGCTCTCACAGCCATGGCGCCCGCAACGACTTTCGTCGGGTACGCTCCTTCGTTGGTGTACTCATACGGGTACGACCGGTTGAAGTCCAATGCTTTGGTTACCATTGGCGTGTGGTTGCTGCTTTGTACGACGGTGCTTTGGGGATACCTGGCGGATAGGCTGGGGAGGAGAGGGCCGATGGTGACGAGTGGCTTGGTGATTCTTTGGGAGTTTACGGTATGTTTACCTATCTGCCCTGAAGCCCTGCTTGGTCTCTGGGGAAGAATGATTAATGATGCTGATGTGAATCGACAGCTCGGCAATCGAATTCTGGCAACGTCGACGAATAGGGATCTGAAGTTCGCTATGCTGGTATTGGGGATCACGTTTAATGCCAACTGGCGTAAGTCCTCTCAAGCTTCCATTCAATGGAATTGTAGTGCCGATGCTGACATGTGAGACTCTAGACCCCGTCAACACCTCTTGGACAGCCCTCAACGCCAAGTCCGCCGGCGAATGATCTATAACTATTGCGTTGATGGTTATGGCCGCCAACGCGGCGGGTATTATCGGTAGTCAGCTATTCCGGGAGACCGACAAGCCGCTTTATGTGAAGGGGTGGACGGCCGTCTTGGTGGTGCTGACCGTGGGATTGGTGGCGTCTGTCTTTGCAAATCTTCAATATTTCTGCTTGAACAGGAGGCAGAAGAGGATTGGCGGGAGAACGTATTACCCATAATGTTTAGGTGTTGCAAGAAGGGTGGTGTTAGAGAGGGGTTGAATTAGGCGAGTCCCTGATACGAGCCGAGAGCTTCTTGGCTAGAATTTCCGAAGAACTTGACCGAAATATCGAGTCTTATCTCGTGAATTCATCTGAGATTCCCCATATACCTTGGGACAGGCAAAGCGTTTCGTCGACGAACAGACTGGAGCCTCAGCCAAAGAAACCTGATCATGATCGGATCTCAAACGCACGCCACTTGTGCGCCAAGCTGATCATTGCGAGTTGAAGCCACGATCAGAATAGGATCTCCATGTGAAAGCAGGCTTGAGAGAAAAACATGGAAAAAGCCCCGCCACATGCCGAGCGGTCCGGGTCCAAACCCCCTGAAACTTCCCCGGGTTTTGCGGGCTTGGCGTCCATGACGGCCGGACGGAAACGGACCACAACGGTGTCATCGATCTCCACAGTCCCACATGTCAGCCCACCGTCGCCGAGCTTCCCAAGCTTCCCTCCCGCTTCCATCGACGACGGCCATGACATATTGCATCATGCAACATAGGAACTCCACTGCATGTTTTGGAGATATATAAGTGATCTTGAGATCACCTCTTATCTGATCAAACCCTCGAGACATTATTCAATTCAAGTGTTCGAGATACGCTACTATAACACTTACTTAACACCAAAGAACAACTCGTCCCAAGGGACCCCGCAACCTCGGCTGTCAACTTGTTCTTGATCAGATTCACAACTACAACAACACATTATCACAGTCACCATCAACATCAGCAAAGATGACGAAGGAAGATCTCATCGTCAAGGCGTTGCAGCAATACACAACGTATGTCACCATTCACCCATTCTCTTTTAAAGAACCCCGCCATTGCAGAGCCTATAAACTAACACAACAAACAAACAGCTGCGATGTCTCCGACGCTCTCATCAAGCTCAAGTACCGCAATGGCGGTTTTCTCTCCGGCCTAACCATGTGGTCCCCCCACCGTCAAGAAGGCGCAACCAAGATCGTCGGTCCCGTCTACACAGTCCAATATGTTCCTTTGGATGACCCAAGGCCGAAGCACCCTACTCACTATGTGAGTCACCTCACTTCATTCTTTCTTGCATCCTATCTTTTAACACCAAACTAACAAACACATCCAGATCGACGACGTCCCCAAGGGCTCCGTAGTCTTCGTCTCCGCCCCCGCCAAGACCCCCAACGCTCTCTACGGCGGCCTCATGTCCACACGCGCCCGCGCCCTAGGGGCCGTCGGCTCCGTAATCGACGGCCGCTTCCGGGACCTACAAGAGCAACGAGACCTGCAGTATCCCATCTTCGCTCGAGACGTGGGCACCGCGCCGCCCGCCGAGCTGTTGAAGGTGGTCGCTGTGAACGTCCCCGTCAAGCTCCAGACGGACGAACAGGATATGACGATCAACCCGGGGGATTATATCATTGCGGATATCAATGGCGTGGTGGTGCTTCCCAAAGAGTTGGCGGAGCAGGCGCTGCCCTTGATGGCGAAACAGGTGGAGGCGGATACGAAGATGCAGGTTGCTATTGAGGGGGGGATGAGTTTTGCGGAGGCTAGTAAGAAGTTTAGGGGGTGAGGTTTTTGTGGTTTAGGCTGGTTTGGTAGGTTTGGTGTGTTTTCCCTTGGATGAAAGCGACTAATGATGAATAATGAAGTTCTTAAATTTTTCTTGTGGGTTGGATGTGCCCTGCTCCCTGGTTCGTGATGTGTTCTTATCCGGTTGCCTCAGAGAAAGTGACGCGATCACAAGGCAGATAGAGGTTTGGGAAGACCAAATATCTCGAAGATAAACCCTTGTATTCTCGATCTCGTATACGAGGGTTTAAATTGCACATGGTTCAAGAATTATCCAACTCCAATGTTAGCTTGGGGTCTTCCACAAAATCATATCAAAGTCAAACAACAAGCAGCAACGAGCAGACCACGATTCGGAATAACGGCCATCAAGGCCAATGGACTTATACACACTATAATGCATATAGTAACAGAGAATCCTAATCCAACTGGTATTCTATCCAAAAGAAACCCGCTACCCCATATCATCCCCAACATCAAACATCAAAACATCACGACTTTTCATAATCCAACCTCTTCTTCGCCTCACTCCACAACTGCTGATCAGGCGTCACACCCCTCCTCTCCAACCTCCTCCTGGACTTTGACCTCGTCCGATCTTTCAAGACCCCACGGTCACGGCTTTTCCCTCTTTCATCCCTATGCCTCTCTCCCTCCCCCCTATGCCTTTCATGCCTCTCGCCCCTCTCGCCCGTCCTCCGTCTATATTTCCTTCCACCAACCATCCTCCTCAACCCCCTCACAACAGCTCTATCAACATCCACCCCGAACCACCCCGCCACTCCGGCGCCCGCCAACAACACCGCCCCCAAAACCACAAAGAAATCCATAAAGTGCACCACCCACCACAAATGCTGCGTGCCCATCGGACACGTCGCATACTCGGCCTTCCACTCCCACTCCTCCTCGTCGAACCAGACACTCAGCAGCCCCGCGTTCCCGCCAAACTCGCCCATCATGCTTCGCACCGTCACCTCCCTCACGCCCGGCATGTCCTCGCGGCCGATAAGGGACTCCTTTTTCGCTTGCTTGTATCTCTTCACCTCCCACTCCCTCTGTTTCCTCTCGATCTCAAACTCCCCGTCTTCAGCTTGAACAAGCGTCTCCTCCTCGACGAAAGACTGGTTGATATAATGCCATGTATCGCACCCCTCATGGTCGTGTCCGTTCAGTATAATCCCCTTCCTACCTTGGCCGTTACCAGGCGCGTCTTTATTTCCCGACATTCCCAGCATGCCCTCAAGGAACCCCTTGCTGGCCGCCAGACTCAACTGGTTCTGCTCCTTCAAGGTACCGTCGTGGTCGTGGAAGGTGAACAGCGGCGGATCGACGCAGACGCCGTCTGGTTTGTAAAGCGGCACGTGCGTGAGCACCAACGTGAAGTGGCCCTTGAACTGCACCGCGCTGGCGGTGTTGATGACGCTGTTGATGAAGGAGTAGGTGTCGTCTTGAAGTTCGGTCGATAAAGCGGGCGTGTCGAGGTTCATGTCGTTCAGCACGACGAGGCGGAGTTCGGGCACGAGACGGTCGGAGAGGGGGTTGTCGAGGGCGTCGAAGAGGCTGTTGCTTAGGGACTTGTTGGTTAAGGGGAGCTCGAAGCGGAGTTCGTAGTTGATCTTGCCGAAGGCGTCTTCGAAGCGGGAAGTGAGGTTGGTGTTGATGTCGCCTGCGTATCCGATGTCGTGGTTGCCCGCTACGTTGATGATGCGCTTGGTCCAGACGGAAGAGTCGTTGGCGGGCCCGCTGGTCGAAAGGTAGCCGGTTAGGTCGTACTCGTCGGCGGGGAACATGGCGACGTCGTCGGGCACGCGCTCGCCGCCTTTGAAGACGCGGTTCCAGAAGCGGTGGGCGCGCCAGTAGAATTCATCGTCCGTGACCCATTGGCTGCCGAGCAGGTCGCCGAGAACCGTGACGTGCGTCGGGCGCGACCACCAGTGTAACGTGCGGTAGATGTGGGCGAGGTAGTAGTCGTTGCCCCAGTGGTCGAAGCGCTTGCGGTAGGACTCGGCGAGGTTGAAGACGTCTTCGAAGAAAATGTCGACGATCTCGTGGAAGCACTGGCGAAGGCGCCATCTCAGCGAGGCGTGGCTGGTCTGGAAGGTCAGGTGGCGGAAGAGGCTCTTGACGTGCGGGAAGACGCCCAGGTACTCGGTCGGGATCGAGGTGTCGCCCTCGAGCTGCGGGTCGCCGAGCGCGAGGAGACGGAACGGCGCAAGCGGGCGCGAAGGTGTGACGGCGGGTGTCGAGGTAGGGTCGGTTTCGTCTACGGGCACAGGTGGTAGCGAAAGGTGCAACTTGACCGTCTCGAGGAACGCATGGTAGCCCGTGTCGGCGGGCGCATTATGTTGGACAGGCGGCAACGGAAAGGCGCATTTTCCGAAAAAGGGGAAGAAGTAGAGGTATATCGTCAGAGCTAGGGAGATGGGGAGGAAGATGCGCAAGCCCTTGCGGAGGGTCGCCGTCGGGGACCAGGAAAGTTGCGACATTGGATGTTGACTATCGCGACATGGGGGAACCTAGAGACAGATGATGCCCCGGGTTCTCGAAAAAAAGGTATATAGGTTATAGACCAAAAAAGAGAAAGAAGCAAAAACACAATGCCCTAAAAACAGGCCTCAAACGAGAGAGCTGAAGAGTCCTCGTGGAACCCGGACAATGAGTGTCGGGTGTCTGTTGTTTGTGTGAATTCCCGATTTGGAGACGGAAAAAGGAGTCAACAAATTGCGCCGCATGAGCGTGTCGGCGATGCTCCAGTCGTGTTTCGCCAATTTTCAGGTGAAGAATGCCAAGAGTTGGGGGATTTGCCGGCGGCAACTGCACTAGAACGTCATGGTTCAACTCCACTGCGAGCCCCCTGAATTGGATTTCCCCAGATCCATGTTCACCATGTCTTGGCATAAAGGGTCCAGATCTTGTCCACCCAGGAGTTCATCAACATGGGGAGACTGTTCCCTCTCTTCCTCAGAAACCAAAAAGTGAATCCTAGTGGATGATGGTTCTTCGGTAGAAACAAGTGCTCTGATCGTCTTGAAGGGCTGTGGAAGTGACAAGGCCAGACAGATCATCTCACCGCCGGCAACGCTCGTCGACAATCATGAAGTCAATCCGAGACATTGTCCGTGATTGTGTAGCTGCCAACGGCTCCGTAGCCCGGCAAGCAGAGTCAGTCCAACTGATGTGCAGGTTTCAGACTTTCAAGCACCGTATTCCCGCTCTGCCCTGACCGCTGCTGGCCGGTAACTCATCGACTCTTTCCCTATATCTTCTGGGGGGCTCATCGGCCTTGTGTGTCATGATGCAAAGTCCCTCTCCTCCACACGGTCCCGTAGAGGCCGAGCTCCATCTTGCAATGTTGACTGTGTAGCATTGTAAAGGGAAAACTAGTGGCTCTTGACTTCTGTTTCCGTCGGACGACGCAGATCAGAGACAGCTGAAGGTGTACGCAAAGAGGGGCACCAATCAGTTTACACCTAGGTCGGTCCTACACAGATCTTTGCACTTGTTGCCTTATCAGTTGCGTTGTGTAGGTGAGAACATGAGAGAGTGAGCTCGAAGGCATGATGATCTCGGAGCATAATAAGCTCCCGGAAGCCGTCTTCCCTGCAGCTCGAGTTCTGGAAGGCTTTTGACATATTCGAAACAATAGAAAAACGTGGAATTTTGACAAGAACTCTCCAAAACACTGCCCACAATGAAGATCCTGCCCAAGCTTTTGTTTGCGGCACTGCTGTTCTTGGGTGCGGTCCATGGACTGGTCATTGAACCAGTTGGAGAGCTGGACAATGTCGAGCCCACGGGACACAATGAAACCGCCTTCGGAGGATGCACACGCGTGAGTGAATCTCTTTGCTCTTGTGCCTTCGGTATCTGCCTGATACTAATGCTGCCTCAAGTGGTATATGACACCAGGAACCCACCCGCTCGACATGGACTTCATAGCAGAATGCCAGACGGAAGATGGTTCGTATCTGAAGTCACGGCAGTATCTCGGACAGTGCATCGCCAACGTCGGTGGTTATCTGATCATGCAAGACAAGTAGGTTTTTTTTTTTTTTTTGACCCTCCAATCACGATAGGTAACTGACGAGCAATCCGTTAGTGGATGGTTTGGTAGTACATGCGGCGATTGCTGGCTCGGTCCCGATCCCCAAGGGGAACTGGGTTTGTTTACATGGCTTCACTGCAACTGTTACGATGGCGAGAGGTGGGGAGACACCTACATAAATCTTGGTAAGTAACGTTTTGAGTTTGGCTCTGTGATATTACTGACAAGGAGATCTTAGATGCTATTATCAGCAATTTTCATGGTTTGCTCAGTTGCCTCGGTCACATTGCGGTGCTGGCCTGATAGGAGGGGAAGAAGTGGTGGACTAGGGTGTCTTTGTAGTCTGGAGTCATCAAAACTTCTGCCTTTTACCTGTTGTTTGGGTAGTGGGAAAAGATAAACTAATTCAAGATAGGGGGTGGCCAGAGGTGGAAGGATGTTTTACCTTGGACTTTTCAGATAACGATCTAAAACCAGTGGGATACATGTCAGCTAGACGTATTATGTATCCTTTTCCCATAGCCGAACCGCCTCTCCATTTCTGCCCAATATCTTCAACCGAACGCCGACCTTGCCGCCATGACGCCAGAAGCCCTTATGGCGATCTCAAAAAATCATCCACTGCGCCGCGCAAACGCCTTTATGTTCCATCCCATAGCTTAGTACTCTTCATCATAGTCCTCCAACTGCGGAACGGTGACATCAAACGTCACATTGCCCTCCGTCTCAGGATCAACCAGCGCAAAAGCCACAGCGCTCACATCGGCAAGCTTGGCAGATTCTACCGTGTCCTCGTCTTCCACCTTTAGCCTCTTCCACCCGTGGCCCAAGTCCCCATTAGGGTTTCGTGGGATACCATAGACGACCTTAACATCGCCTTCTGGGAGAGGGACCGGTTCGGTGTCGACGCTGAATGTAAGACCGTTGGGGTAGCGGTCGTGGAGAATCTGGAGAAGCTCTTCGGACACCTTGGCGAAGGTCCAGTCTAGCATCACGAAGAGGAAGATGGTGTGGATGCCGCATTTAAGGCGGAGGGTGATGCGGGGATCATCGACCGGGTTGTTGGTGGTGCGAGGCTGGTACGACAGTGGCTTGTGGTTAGCATGTTGGAGAGGAGCTGACGGAGATGGAAGTTTCTTACCATTGTGACTTCTCAACTCTGACGATACTTGAAGTTTTTCTGACGGATTATGTATACAGAAGAGGAACTTTAAATCCTTGTTGACTTTTGCTGTTCTAAGCTGAGATCTTTTAAGTGGCTGCGGTCTGTTTGTTCCTGACAAGCAAGGGATGCAAACGATGGTCAGTGGGGTGGCCCTGATGACGTTGGTCGGGTGGGTTGGAGACAGACGCGATCCGACCCGCTTTCTCCGCGTTTTGGAGGGGAAGCTAGAAGGGAGCTCGGGCCACCTCCAATCTCTGATATCCACATGCAGCCGCAGTTCGCCAAACTGGACTTTCGGGGGAGATTTGTCTCCAGTGACACTGCAGTGATTCAGTTGCCTTTCCCTGTCCAACGCGGTGGATCGTCAACGAACAGCGCAAACACCTTGACGTCTTTATCGGCTCGAGCTGCCCCAATTGAACTCTACAACTTCAATTGCTGACCGACAACACCGAGTAATCCGACAAGCACATCACGACAGGAGACCGCGATACCACACTCGATACTGGTCAACATGTCAACCACCAAAGAAACAAAGGCCGCCGCGCCAGAACCCGTCCCTGAATACGTTACCAAATGTCGTCTTTCTATTCCGGATGCCGTGCGAATCCCGCTTGCGTCGAGCACCGCTTTGCTCATTGGCTTCACGCTCGGAGTGAGCCAAGGCATCAAGACAGCCGGTATGCGCTTTCGCGCCGAACACGCCCACAAGCTGCCGACCACCAAGATGGGATGGTACTTCTACCACAAGAGCAAGAACTACAACTCAATCTGGGGCGGTGCCAAGGAGGGTGCCAGGATGGGAGCCAAGATTTGCTTCTGGACAACAGCCA
Organism: Neurospora cerealis; assembly: GCA_009806085.1. Taxonomy (NCBI): domain Eukaryota; kingdom Fungi; phylum Ascomycota; class Sordariomycetes; order Sordariales; family Sordariaceae; genus Neurospora; species Neurospora cerealis. The sequence continues at coordinate 306,189 of RAOY01000019.1, read as the reverse complement.
TGTTTGGTATTGAGCACATGTTTGACGCCTATCGCGGGACGGCCGACATCTTCAACACTGTAACCGCCTGTGTGACTGTTTCGGGAGCCTTTAGTCTATGGAGTACGTGATCGCCTGTCCTAGATCTTGCCCATCAAACGCTAACTATGAGTTCCTCATACAGATCGCTTCTCTTTGCCCATGGCGGCCCGGACAACCAAAACCGCTCTGGTCGTAGGTCTCGCATACGGAGGCTTGCAGGATGTAGCTGGTATCCTAAGAGGTCGACCCATCGGATATTTCGAATTCCTCAAGCGCCGCGTTGGCGGCTTTAAGAATGCCGCGGACGAGAACCAGAAGGAGCGGGTGATTTAAAGACGATTAAGTCCAATCCTCTCGGCCCACACCTTCGCCCAAAGGTGCAACCCAATTTGATCGGTGAAGAAATACGAAAAACAACGTTGGTTGTTTCTCAATGTTACCAACACGTCCGATCTCGGAAGCCCCAGATGCTCCGCAACGGTTATTCAAGGTCGAAACAACACAACCCCTGCAACTTATCGGACAGTTGGGTTACTGGTGCATTTCTATGACAAACCACAGGACCCTCAATGTCCTGCACGACAAATGCCGAAGCATTGTGGAAATCCAACATGGCGCCCGCATCAGCCGCATCGGATTTTAGACAGATACCGGCGTTCATCCGCCGAGTTATGCGCACAAGTCATCATTATTGGCCAGTACGTATCGAAGCTTTCCAACATCGGCATTGAATCTCTTAGAGTCGGCGGCTTAGACTTTGGGGTAAAGGTACCAGCTGACAGGTGGGCATTGGGGAAAAGCTCTGGAATGCTTGGATTGGAACTGTTACGGCATCCAACCCCACTCGCCAATTCCTCCTGTCAGACAGGCGAGCTCTCCTCCACTAGCTTCGGCAAGCATGCATCGACGGGCTATTTCATTGGCTAGACAGGGCTGGGAGGACCAATTGTTGACCATTCATCAAGGGACATCAAAGGGGGGGACGTCACTCCACCTAATCTCCCCTCAGATCACCCCCACCAGATCACGGCTACTGGCGGCCTTTGGGGGCGGCCACGTGACGCCTGATAAGAAGCAAGCGCAATGATGCCAATGGCTGCATACCATCCCGCCGCATCATCGCCCGCGTAAACGAAACCTTGACAAAGGAAGATCGGGTATCCCAGAGATAGGAGCAAATCGGCTTTGTACTTTGTCCTCAACCGGTCCCTACGCCGATACTAGTGTACTTGGAGGATGGATCTGGTACGTTCTATTTGCTGGCGGTCCAGCCCTCCCAGGGGCGAGCCAGAGATAAAGATGAGATGACGGTCTGTGGTATGGTTGATTGTCCGGAATCAAGCTGCATTTATATATCCCCCAGTCCTCAATACTTGCTTCATCATTCTTTGTGTTTGTGCGGTGTTGACCTGTCTTTGTTTGGTCCCATCCCAGTACCTCCGTCCCACAAAGCATCCAACCTCGTACTGACTGCGATATGTTTCCTACTTCCAGATCACCTGCCAGCAGGCAGTTGGTTTGCAACATAGGACATGCTCGGGCAAGAACCATTGCTTCGTCCCTTGGACCTGCCGTGGCTTCCATCTCATATCATCATGGCTCACATTCAACTTCACCGGTCGGGCGTATCAACGGCGTCGGGAGAACATATTCAACACGACTTATACACTCCTCCGCCAACCGACCTAAGCCTACCGACCACCTAACCATCGACAACGCATCATCATTATCAGCAACAGACAGACCTCAGTCCGGCGAGATGCCCAAGGCACCTTCGCCACTGGCAGTACTGCCACTAACGAACGTCCTCCGATCATGGATGACCACCACCGTCTCGTCCTCTCCCTTCCTCCTACCGCCCTCACTAGCCGCCATGTCCGTCCTAGCCCACACCACAAACCCAGCCCTTAACCCAGACCGAAATCCTCTCCTCCGCGCCTTCCTCAAGAAGACCTTCTACGCCCAATTCTGCGCCGGCGAGAACCCGGCCGAGGTCCGCCAAACCATCGACTCCCTCAAGCAAATCGGCTTCAGTGGTGTCATCCTCGGCTACGCCCGCGAGGTCGTCCTCACCGATTCCGAGACCAAAGACCTCGCCTCGTGCGCGGCCGAGGGCGGAGCCGCGGCGGAGGAGTGCATTCGCACGGAAATCAACCCCTGGGCCGAAGGAACCATGGAGACCGTCCGCCTTGCCTCTCCCGGCGATTTCGTAGCCCTCAAATTCACCGGCGCCGGCCGCCAGGCCCTGTATAGTCTTTCCAAACAGCTCCCACCCTCTGAGGCCCTAGGCTCCGCCATCGACGGGATCTGCAAACTCGCCGCCGAGCGAGGCGTCCGCCTCCTCTTCGACGCCGAACAAACCGCTCTCCAACCTGGCATCGACGACTGGACTCTCGACTACATGCGCCGCTACAACAAATCCGGCACCGGCAACGCCGTAGTGTACGGCACTTACCAAGCCTACCTCAAATCCACACCTGCCACTCTCTCCAAACACCTCGCCATCGCCGCCACCGAAGGATTCACTCTCGGCGTGAAGCTCGTTCGCGGCGCTTACTTGGGCTCCGATCCCAGACATCTCATCTGCGACACCAAGGCCGACACGGATAGACAGTACGACGAGATCGCCGAGTCCTTACTCCGCAAGAGCTGGTCTGGCCCCTTGCAACCCCCTGCCTCAAGTTCTGCCGAAAAGGAGACGAACTTCCCCGACGTGAACGTCGTCCTAGCCACGCACAGCCGCGAATCAGTACTCAAGGGCAAGGCCCTTTTAGACAGTGGCGTGGCCAAGTTGGGGTATGAAGAGGTGGCGTTTGCCCAGCTGCAGGGGATGGCGGATGAAGTTAGTTGTGAGCTTGTTGCTGGGCCGCATGAGACTCCCAAGGAGATGGAGATGGCGGAGAAGGAGAGTGGGAAGGGCAGTGAGAAGGGAAGTGAAAAGGTAAATAAGCCGCAAGTGTACAAGTACTTGGTGTGGGGATCGACGGGGGAGTGTATGAAGTATTTGCTGCGGAGGGCTTATGAGAATCGGGACGCGGTGCAGAGGACGAGGAGTGGACGGGAGGCGATGGGAAGGGAGGTTAGGAGGAGGGTGAAGGGGTTGTTTGGGGTTTCTTCTTGAGGTTTTCTGGTTGAGTGGTTGAGAAAATTGAGGAATGATCTGGGGAGCAATGAGCAATTGGCTTCGTTCGGCTCCATGGTGTGAGTGAGAGTCGTTTGGGGATCATCATTTCTGGCGCATTGCGAGGGCTTTTTTTCTATAAGTTTTTGTCTTTAGACTTAGCGTGGGTATTTGCTTGACAGATACGGATACAGATATTTGAGTTGTGAATTACAGCATCTGAACTGGATCATCTCGATTTCCCTCTACCGCCCACATGTCTTGATGACACTGCTAAATATAAGATACTGCTCCTGATATCAACACCCCGCGACTAACACCGTCCTTGCCCAGTGCGTGACCAGTTTACTACTATGTAGAGCCCTTAGCCTCCCAAAGCAAGCACCAGACCAAGACAGCTACTTGATATTCCAAGCCCCCATTGCCGCAGTATCAAGTGTTCGAATCCCGGCAGCCGCGAGTCGGCCTTGTATGTTGTATAAGTGGATAGCGGTATACAAGGTCGACAGTTCGGATGAACAAACCTGTCGAGTGGTTGCATATGCTTCGGGACGAGCTGAGCGGCCGGGTTAATGTAGCGGTTCCTGGTTTGATTTCGGCGTTGGTTTTTTTTTTTTTTCTCTTTTTCTTTTGGTCTGTTGGACGACCGTTTTCCCTTTTGTTAATTGCGTCTTTTGCAGGCATTTCTCCAACATTTGGCCAGGGCCGTAAATACTTGTTCGTTTCTCGTCATTGAAGTGCCATTCCACATCCCGCTCCTTCTACCCAAGTTTATCTTATCTCCATCATCCACTGCTGAACTGGGTCGTTGCCCAACCTCTATTTTCCTTTGATTTTCACACCCCCATTTCTTCTTGTTCTTTCCTCTTCTTCTCCCTCCGTAACCCCTTGCCTCATCTACAACCCCCTCAACGCAATCCCACTAACAACCAACCCCTCCATCTCCCTCCTCCTCCCCTCCTCATCCGCCTTGTCTATCCTCTCCACGCCCGGCACACCATTCAACTTGTAATACTTGCGCACTTTTGCCCAATCCGTCGACTTGGCGAATTCCTCGTCTGTAAGCGGTACGGGCGTACCTTGAATGTGGGTGGTGAGGTGTTGCCATATGCTTTCTGGCGTTGGTACTTCGTTGATAATCGTGGAGTTTTCGGAGGAGAGTTTGGGGTAGACGACTTTGACGACCAGGACGTCGCGCGTTTTGGAGGGGGTTAGACCGTAGCGGCGGTAAGATTCGGAAATCTTTTTGGGTGTAGAGGTCAGCTTTAGTTGGGCAACAGACGTGGGGGGGAAACAAGGTAGGAGGAGAGGGAGAGAAGGGAAAGACGAACATTGTTAGTAGGACTTAGCCCTATTACAATATCGGAATGGACGTTGGGCGTCTGAAGGGTTCCCTCGGTCAAGGTATTGAGCGCGCGGAAGATGGCGGCGAACAGGTGTGTGCGGGAGATGATGACCGAGGCGTCGATGAAGGCGTACTCGAACTCGGGGTTCTTGCCGATGAGCTGGGCTTGGAGGAAGTCGACGTTTTGGACGTCGCGGAAGAGGGCGGCGTAGACGTGGTGGTCCGAGGGGACGTGCTCGATTTGGAGGGTTTCGAGCGCCATTGCGACGGTTGTGGTCTTGGTCGTGATGGTCGTGATGGTGATGGCTGGTGGTGTAGATGGAATGCGACTGGTTGACTAGATGTTAGAAAATTCTCTGGCGGTTGCTGAGAAGTCGATGTCAGTATATTTGACTTGAGGTCGAGAAGGTGTTTGGGTGCCGTACTTTTTGGGCAATTTTCGTGACACTTTTCCGATTTGGCGATAAGAAAACAGGCGAAAGTTGAATGCGACGGCGAATGCGATCCCGTTCTACGTACCCGTCAACGGCGGGATCTCCATGGCGGGGCAGATCCCCGGGCGCCGGGGCGCGTCGCGCTTATGACAGGGATCAGCACTTAAGGGACCCGCGACAGCTCGTGCGGGGATATTACGGGCCCATCCAGCCCGCCAAGCATCAATTCCAAGAGTCCCGGACATCAACCCCTTGGAAGTTTGACTATCGGATCTCTTTCATAGATAATGTTCTTGGGCCTTGTATACTAACAGGAAATCAAGTTGTCTCTCAATTGTCACATTGATGTGCCGCTGTTCCGATTGTCTGAGTTTCTTCCATCTTGACAGCCCAAAAAGTGGAACATGGACGGGGGAGCAGCCAGCCCCAGGCCCGGCGCATTGGGCCTGCCGGGTGCGTGCAGTCGTCGAGGTTCTCACTTCTCATCGCAAAGTCGCAACCACGGCAGACACAGCATTGAGATGAACCTATGTCTCGGATTGTCCACGCTTCCCCTTGCACTGCGAAGACCAGAGACGGTCTAGAATCTGCTGTGTAGATAGAAGACCTGGGAATGTCGTTGTCGACGGATACACCGATGTCGCGGCGCACCCTGCCTTTGACATGGTGGTCCTCGGAGTTTTTGTCTTGGGAAGGGGGACCACCTGTCACTCCAACTCCACCTCAATCAACCCTTGGAGAAACAACTTGTCGGTGGGCACATTTTGAGATGGTGAGGTGTGTGTAATATCGGATAGCAGTCGAAAAAAGAAAAGAAGGATGTACGGCAACAATACAATCCAGACCTGGTTCTGTTTGTTAGTCTGGTACAAAAAAGCCAAAGCTTTACTGGATAGATATAGGAAAGCGTTCGGCTTTCTATCGGGTGAACGCCGTGAAACTGATATCTTCCAGTCTTAAAGGCCTTGAGGGAGACGGAGAGAGGCATAATAGGATACCTATAAGAGGCTTCTATGATGTCCTAAGCCCTTGCCATTGTCCTATATCGCTTCATACGAAGAACAGTTCCTCTCTTCAAAGGCCAATGAGAGCTCTAAAACTCCCCTGTTCCACCCATAATCGAAGAACAAACTAACAAACAAACCAGTGTTGAATTGTAGCTTTGTTTCAGCAAGAGCTATCTGCAATGAAACTCTCAACCCAGCTCAACTGAACGAAAAAGGCAAGCTCTTGGATGTTTTCAGCCATGTTCCCTTTGAGGTTGCCATGCACCGATGATTGTGATTGCATTGGGAATGATTGGGAATTGGACAAAACAATTCGTGAACTTGACTTGCACGGGCCGAGAGGATGCAACCACTCATGCCAAATCGGGACACTCGCAGAATGGATCCCCCTCGTCGGCCCCACACCGAGTCAAATCGAATTCGGGGAGGACGAATTGGCTATGGACATTGCCCTTGACCTGAATGGGCCGTATCGATGGAGACCCTTTTTCCATTGCCTTTAGTCGCAATCATGGGCCGGTGAGAGGCATGTCCCTTCTTTTCTTTCAAACTGATTGCTTGTTCTTGCGTTGATCAGCGATCGACGGCTGGCCCCCCCTAGTTCGTCAACTATTAACGCCCGGCCTCATTCAGTTGAATTTGTGGGCCAAACTCGATCCCGGCGCCCTGGACACATCCATTGATTGACGCGTTCGGAACCGACATCCCTCGCTCCCCTCCCGTCCAGGAATCCAGTGCCTCCCTACACTACCTTTCGCTTCAAGGCTCCCGGTCAATTGGCACGGAAATCCACCGCGCGGCAATCTCCATCGCACATCCGTCCCGTCCCTTCCATCCCATCCCTCTCTTCTCTCGACACACCACCACCATCACCACCACCCTGACCACAGTCAGGCCAGCGACTCAGCGTGACAGCTGAAGCCTCCAGCTTGCCCGTCGGCGCCGTCGCTCATCCGCTCGCTTGCTCACTGCGCTGCACCTCCACGGCGTAACCCGAAACCACCAAACCGACAACAGACCAACCGGTTCGCTGCCGACGACGCTTACTGCTATTTGGTGGTGTTGGCTTGTTGCAACTGGCTGCAATAGCATTCTTCGAACCGTCATCTCGAATCGTCCCACGCTCGCTCGAGCCCCAGGTCCGGCCCGCTCTCTACCGCCTGGTCGGTGCTGGAGCAATACACCAACATCCATCTCGCCATAGTCTACAAATCCGGTCGAACTTCGAGACTCGAACATCATGCCCCCGGGCCGTCCTCCAAAGCGGCCAAGCGAAGCCGGTGACGCTCCTCTCGACAATGGCTCACAACCAAAGATGAAGCTGCCCCGTCTCGAGCGCAGTACCGAAGACTTTTCCAGTGTTGTCAAGACCAAGCTCTCACAATATACGCGGACGGGTCAGGCTTGTGACAGGTGCAAGGTACTGATCCCCCGTCCTGTTGCTCTGACAGACTGCGCGTCAAACCGGCATCGCGTTCCCGTAACATACTAATTCCTGTGCGTCCCCAGGTCCGAAAAATCCGCTGCGATGCCTCCCCTGCGGGCTGCTCCCATTGCGCGAGCCAAAACATCGAATGCGTTGTAACAGACCGTGTAACGGGCCGTACCGAACGTCGAGGCTATACCCAACAACTCGAAGCTAGGGTGAGGGACCTCGAGAGAGTGCTCGCCAACAACGGAATCGAAGTCCGGCCGTGGGAAGGGTCAAACGCGAATAGAAACCCCTACCCTCCTGGTGTCACCCTGGATGCCATGGGGAATCCCATCCACGATCCCATGTCCCAGGGCGAATGGCAGCAAGAAGGCTCGGTATGGGTTAGAAAAAGCAGCCAAGGGTCACAGAGCACACCAGGTCGTTATACGAGATGTTCGCTGTTGGAATCGAGGCCGACAGAGAGCTACCTAGGCCTGAGTTCTATTAATCAAACCACCCTGTCTGTTCTCGGGTTAGGGTTAACCCTACCCTCCTTCGAGGCTCCAGACATGGATGAGCCTTCGCCGACTACTCCCATCGGGTCACCGTTATACAACAAATCGGTCACGGCTTTTTACCAGTCCATAGTCAGGATAAACCCGCCAATGGAACACTGCGACCTCCCTTCGAGACACGACGCCTTTACCTATGCCGAGTGGTACTTCCTCACCGTATACCCCTTTATGCCACTAGTCCACAGGCCTTCGTTCATGCAGCTTTTGACTCGCATCTATGATGACCCGGGCTTTAAAGCAACAGTACCTGAACTTGTGGTGGTGCACATTTTATTTGCAACCATATACTTCCAGTACGGTATCAGGAACCATCGCGAGAAGCCAGAGGACCATGCACAGCTGAACAATCTTTCCAACAAGCACTACCATTGGTGTTTGAGCAAGTTCTTTGAACTTGCCGTTTCTCAGACGGTTACCGCGGTCCAGGCTTTGGCCATGCTGGCGTCTCACACTCGCAACTTTCCCAAACCGGGATGTTCATTCACCATTGCCAACTTTGCCATGATGAAGGCCATCGAACTCAACTTCCATCGGAGTAACAAGATACCGAATGGGGGCACAACTCTTGAAAACGAGTTGCGCAAAAGGGTGTGGTGGTCCATCCTGGGTATCATCATCACTCTTAACGGCCGACTTGGCAGGCCAATGCCCATCACATTAGAGGAATTCGATATCGAGTTCCCCATTGCTATTAATGACGAGTACCTCGGAGAAGATGGCGTCTTGGACCCGTCCAAGATTGGCCATTGCTGCTATCAAATCGGGCTCGCCGGCTTCAAGGCCGTTCCTCTGTATATGGAGATGTATTCTAGCATCTACAGCGTGAGGCGAGATCCCAAGAAATATGTCGATACTGTCGCCGAACTTGAGGCTGGAATGCGCAAGCTAACGAATGAACTCCCCGACTGTCTGCGAGTGGAAAAGTGTCAACCGACCGACTTGGTGTTTGCACTGTATACCCAGGCCATCAGTCTTGAGTTTAATCTTTGTCTTAGACATCCGTCGGTTTGTCTAGAAAAGGACCCCAAGTTCTGTGCCGAGAACACAAGGATATGCGAGCAGACAGCTCGGAAGCTATTGAAGGTGGTAGGGGAGCTGTTGAAACTCAAGTCTCTGGACACAACATGGTACCAGTTGTCGGTATACGTTGCCTCTATTCTGTCGATACTCGTCGCAAACTGGGAAAGGAGACATGAAATCACACATATGGAGATCGCCACTTTAAGGGCAGATATGGCTTTGGGGCTCGAAATTATCAGCGAAATTGGTCGACTAACAGGTACTGGAAACCGTCTAGCAACAACCCTCGGCACGATTATCAAGCAAACCCTCACCTGCATCGAACGCGACATGACCCGTAAGGATGGACTGTCGGTCGATCAGACCATAACCAAACAACAATCAGCATCACCATTCCAGCAGCCTCTCCTACCATTCAAGCAACCAGTCAACAGCAACGGTATTGCGTCCAGTAACTCGGTCACACCCAACGACCACCGCAGCAGCGTCAGCACAAACGGAACCGGGTACTACGATGGCTCAGCAACCCCCTACCAGCACGGCGTTGACCTAGCAGCCTACGACCCTTCCGGCGGCAGCGCGCAATACCTCTACGCAACAGCCACCCCAACCTCATCAACAGCAATCCCCCAAACCGTCACCGCAGCAATGGACCAAACCTCCTCCGCCACCAACCCCCTAATAGCCTTCGCCTCCCAAGCCACCCAGCACGTCTCCACAACAGGCCAACCGGGTATCGGAGCCGAAGAATGGCGACTACAAGTCCACCCGCAATTCGCCGCAGCATCAGTAGCTTCCAACGCACCCAACAATAATCCATGGCATGACTGGGCGACCGCCATGGCTGATTCCCAAGAGCGGTACAGCGCTAGTGCGCTACTAACTCTGGGGTCAACCAGGCCGGGCGACGTGTCGGGGGCCGGAATGGTCGACCATTCGCATGCGCATGTTAACGGGGGAGCTGGACACGGACCGGGAGCCGGAGCTGATGGGTTGGGAGTGTCGGTGGCGGTATCGGCGTCGGCTGTGGCTGGGGCCGGGGGTGGGCAGTGGCCGTTGCTGTTGTTTTCGGATGTTATTGGGAATGGGAATGGCTCGTAGGCAGGGCCAATTACCGATGAAGAGGAGGATCCGAAAGAGGATGATAACTGGAGGAGGTGTGATGGGATGAGAAAGAGCAGGATATTCGGACAAGCGAATGGAAGCGTGAGTGGGATAGGAGGGGGTGGAAGGAACATTCGGGAGATGATGGACTGCTGCTGGAAATCACATTCCTTGGTTGTCTCCTTGGTGCTGCGGTTTTGGTCTTCTATTTGCGGTATTATTTCGTCTTGAGTCAGATCACTTTTTGTATCGGTGGTTTATCTCTGGGCCTTGCAAAAAAAAAAGGTACTAGGAAAAGCGAGGTGTTTGGGAGTTTGGAGGCGGGATTCTCTCTGGTCTGGTCTGTTCTTCAAAAGACGGAGTTTTTATCCTTGGGTTGGCATGGAATGGATTGGGTAGCGAGGGACGGGAAGGAAATGGTAATGGCAATGGCAATCGGGCGTTATATGTACTACTAGGTGCTGCTTTTTGCTCGTTTCGTTGTTTGGGGATGATTTGAGGGTTTCCATAGAATGCATTGGGAGCTAGGGAGCTAAGGAGCTAAGGAGCTAAGGATCGGTTTTTGGGTATCGGTGGTCGATTCTTTTTTTTCCACTTTCTATGCATAGGATATTGGACATTTATTGAATCCAAGAACTTCATACATTACTTTTTGAATGATGGGGATGATGGTGCTATCTTCATGGAAATTTAACCGTGGTGGTACTAACACAGCCGATATACAAATGAGCTTGTGTATTTGGGGATCGAATCATGCTGTGGCAAGAATGATGAGGTAAAGTGGTACATAAGTATAATTTACCTGTTGTCCTTTGGTAATAGGGGTATGGGGGAGGGAGTAGGGAGAAGTAATAGCGAGTACTTCAGAATACCGGTTGGCAGAACGCGATGCCGCGAACCGTTCGCTGAACCCCATATACGAAAAGGATCTAAAAGCTCGACTTGAACGACGATCGTGGTCTGTCTCAGTCTTCTTAGAATTGGGAACTTCGCTGAAGTTGTGTATCTGGGGATCGGATTCATGTTGTGGCAAGAGTGATGAGGCAGAGTGGTACACAACCGTTTTTGCTTGTCGTTGGAAGACAAGGGGTCTGTCTGGGTTCGTGGTATCACTGGCGAGCCGCACCCATCAAAGATCTAACTCGAACCCCGAACCGAACATCGTGGCCACCCAGGCTCATGTCTTCTCAGAATGGGCATGTCAAAAGTCAGGAGTAGCAGTGGATAGGATCTCCGCCACCCAAACACTTAGACCCGGGGAACTCCACAAACATGTAACAGATATGAACCTCAAAAACGAACGAGAGTCGTGCTATTTGGGGTATCCAGCGTGCCATGCGGCGGTCTCCCTTCGGCCCATCCCGCACTCTTCCTTGTTGCCATGCTACCTTGCGAGTTTCGTTGTACATTAGTTGTAGGTAGTGTTGCGTGTTATCTCTTGAACCCCGCCCCGGAGCTCCTGTCCGGACACGGTGGGGGGTTACACTCTTGATTAGGTTGGCAGATGGGATTATGTAGGGACCACTGGGGAGGTAAAGATGGGTTAGATGTGACAGGGGGAGGAGTTGGATGAGACCCTCTACAATTTAGAAGTTTTCGTGGTCATTGGGACTTGTTGTAAGGTGGCAGAGGTGGGAGGCAACGAATTGGAATGGTGGGTCACGAGGACGTTGACCTTATCGAAGATTTGAAGTCCAAGGTTAAAAGTGGAGAATCGACGACTTACACAGTCCTCTGTCCAATCAAAACCCAGGATTGGGTGGAGGGTCAACGTTCCACGACAACAGCCACCGCACGGGTCGACGGTGCAGTTTGTTGCGTCTCTGTGCTGGTGTCCTTGGGGCGTCCCTGCAGGATCGAACGTACTAGAATCAGCAGATTCATAGTGGGATGGGCCGATGTAGGAATCTGGGTTTGTTTGGGTCTCATCTATCTTCACATGGAGGATCAGATGGAGGAGTGAGATCGTGGGAATGGAGTAGGTGAACCTCAGATGCGTTCCGGATTGGTGTGAACTTGGCTGGGCTTTGTTCATGCTCGGGAGGTTGATTGCTTTCTGCTTTGCTCCGTATGTGGGTGAGGTTGAGGGCTTGATAGTGAGAAGTAGGGAAAATAAATAAGAAGCGGCCCGGATGTCACAAAAATGGGCGGCTCCGTCCATCTTCCACTATGTTTTATCTTGTTGAATGATAAAAGAGTTCATCAATCAGAGTGGTGGGTGGCCCGGTTGATTGGGTAAGCAAACACAACTCTCACATCGACGTCAGTGTTGGATTAATCTTACAACAATTTGTTCATCGCTTTCCGTCCGATCTTTTTCTATCCGATCCCCTCCACAATTCCACTTTGTTGATTCAGATCCGACCTACGAACCCGAACGGCTGCTCTTTCCCCAGAACATTGGGACTCTGGACTATTGGGTATAAGAGTGTGACTCGACCACGCTGCCTACCACACCTTTACATTAGTGCTGGACACATAACACGACTTACGAGTAATACGCATCTACGATTCGACGAACGAACGGAACACATATACATCAAATTCATTATTATCATCGTCGAGAACAACATCTATCCCACACGGGCTTTGACAACACAAAGCAACGAAACACACATACCTTTATATCTCACAAAATGGCTTCTCCTCCAATCCAGACCGGTCTCGAAGGCTTCGACACATCTGTGAGTTCCCCCTTTTCAACCTTATCCCCTTTCCACCCATCCTCATCATGATCACCTACTAAACAACCCAACCAGTCCCTCTCCGAACAAGACCTCCGCATCTTCCGCCTCTACGGCCGTCTCCCCCGAAACCTCACATCCAAACCCCCCTGCACATCATCCCCCTCCTCCTCCACTACAACATCCCCTTACACATCCCCTCCAAACTCCGGCTCCTCCCTCCAACCCGCAACCATAACAACCACTGGTCCCAACGCAACCGCAAACGCAGCAACCACCCGCTTCGCCCGCCACCTCAAAGAGCGCAAATACTTTGACTCGGGCGACTACGCTTTGTCCAAAGCCGGGCGCGGGAATTCTGTGGATGTTGGGATGATTGGGTCTGCGCACCCGGCGCCGGAGGAGATTCCGCATCCTAGTCCGTTGTCGATTATGCAAAGGAGGAGGGGGTCGAGTGTTTGTAGTGGGGTTAGTGGGAGTTTTCGGTTGGGGATGAGAGAGGAGGAGGAGGATGGAGGAGGGTTGGGGGAGTCACCTGGCGTTGGGGGGTGGGGAGGGAGTTGTTGGAATGGGAATGTTGTGGATATGGGGGGGAGGTATAGGAGGTCGAGCTTGAGTGTGGCGGTTATGGGTGCTGGTGGGGGGTATGAGGATGGGGAGGATGGAAGGAAATGATGGGGGTTGTGGTGGAGGTTGGCTTCTTGGATGCGTTGAGGGATTCATTTTTGATGATGGCCGTTGAGGTTGTGACAGGGGGGAGATTGTTCTGGGCCGGGGTTCCAGATCGTCGTTGGTGTGAGATGCATGTATCATTATGGACTGAACTGTATGGAAGCCGGCATTTGGGATGGGATTTATGTGGTTGGTGTTGTGGGTGGTTCCTCGTCATTGTATCGTCGGGTTTGCGGGCAACGCATTATGAGGATCATTTGTGGCTTCTTGAAGGCGTTCATCGTGTAGTTCATATCCAAGTTTGCGGTTGATGAACGTGTTCATACCGGAGGACTTGAAGACTGTGTCAATTCTGAATGGCTACTCATACCTAGTCCAACACGTTGTTGATTTCATGCAAAATGCAAGTTCAATGACGCCCCCAGTTTTTTTTTTTTTTTTTTTTGGGGGGGGGGGGGGACAGGGAAGAGGACGGAGAGGAAACAGGTCGAAATCCCTTCCCCAGCCACCACCCGTTTCCCGCTCCTGTNTTTTTTTTTTTTTTTTTTTTTGTGGGGGGGGGGGGGGGGGGGGGGCAACAGTGTTTTGCCTGTTGTGTGCTCGAGGTACAGCCTACTGCTTTTCCACTAGCCTAATTGAATAGGTGTGACGCACGGATCCTTTGAGCGCCGTTCAAACCCGTTCACACTTTATCTCCCAGCTACTTTCTTCCCACTGTCTTACTCCTCCCAAAGAACAAATCATTCCGCTTTGCTCATTGTGGAAGTCGTCGCCAACCCTCTCTAGATTTTTTGTTTAATGTCGATGCTTGCGGTGTTTGGGATACAAAAATAATGAGAATGCATCYGGGAGCGAGGGGCATTGTCAGAGTACAGAAACTGATGAAGCAAAAGAAAAAGAACAAAGAAAAAACATACAACACCAGGGATTCGCTGGTCGTCACCGACCCAACTACTAGTCTGGCCCTCACTGGCTTATCTATGGGAGAGCGGACGNGGGAGCGAGGGGCATTGTCAGAGTACAGAAACTGATGAAGCAAAAGAAAAAGAACAAAGAAAAAACATACAACACCAGGGATTCGCTGGTCGTCACCGACCCAACTACTAGTCTGGCCCTCACTGGCTTATCTATGGGAGAGCGGACGGGATCCCGAGTTTTCCAGTGGGTATGGTCGTATGTGATAATTTATTTACAGTCTATGGCTTATGAAGCCTCTTCCCTCTTAGTCCCGATTCGATCTTCATTTCCTTTTCCTGCTTCCTCTCGGCTGCCAGCTGATTTGTGCCAGACCTCGCCATTTGAACCCGACCTTCTTTCGCCCATTTAATCAGCTCTTTTCTGCTTTCAGTTTTACTGTTTTGATCTTGTCGATGGAAGCAATGAAGATAGTTACATATTGCTCAACCGACTTGGCTCACCAAAGCTCACCTCTCTCGCCGATCCAATACTACCCTGATGGACATCGTTCGTCGCTTCTGACTGGGCATCATGGCATGGAGGGGTCTGAATACAACCGTGCTGGGCGGCAAGGTCATATCGTTCACCTACCCTACACTGCCCGAAAGCCCAAGCATGAACTTCCCCTCTTGCTTGGAGGGCTCACAGCCTCAATTTCACATATCGTCTCAGTCCAGGCGCAGCATGGCTTGGTGAAGGATCTCGCCGATTTTAACTTTGACCCCCTTGTCTTCGAGTGTGTGAACCTCACGCTTCATCCTCGCCAGTCTGTCTACGCACCGTTCACTGTTTCGTCTTCTCAAACGCCCAGCAACATACCACGGCAGTGGCTCTTCAGATCCAACGCTTTCACTGCCTTTCTTCATCATGGCTTCAGACCTTCCTGCCCTGCAGGTTGATCTCCCTGGGCTTGCCCAAATGATGATGACTATGGGTGCTGGGGGCCTCAAGAAATTGGCCTCATCTGGAATCGACATCCACACAGTCGGTTCCATGTACGCTTTGGGCCAGTTGGCACCAGCGTGTCAGAATTTCCGCAATCGACTCCATAAAGCCCGACAAGAGCAGAGAAAAGAACAGTGGTGGATAGGACTGGTCGAGTTAGGTGCTGGAACCAACTATGTTTGTTGACGAGTTTCTCAAGACGCGCGCCGGCGAGAATGTCATCAGCCTTCTGACACCAATTATCTCGATTTTGGACGATCAAATCTCAAGTACACTGATGTCCAGCCTCTTCGATCACATGAAAATCCCACTCGAGGATGTTCCCGGAACGGGAAGGCGACAAGCAATACGCTCTATTGCTCTTCCTATCGCACGCAAACTCGGCTTTGCTGAACGCCTGGCTGAAATACATCGCTGGCTAGGCTCCACCAGATTTCGCGCTCAAGGTGGTCCAGCTGACCTTCCATTAAGCGACGCTATCCCCTCCACCGAGACTGCCGTAGTTGTTATCACGGCTCTTGGGATGCTTATGACGCAGTCCCACAAGGAAACCAAACGTCTGGTGTTTTGCGGCATGCGTGGAGCTGCTTGGGTACTGGTGTATGCTTCTCTGGTTTTGGGACTCGGTGTTTGCGTGGTCGACAAGGAGGGGTGCCTATACCTGTCACGCAACCGTACAGCTCTGCTGTGGTTTTGATCATACCCTCGAAACCAGACGAAGTTAAACTGCAGACTTTGATCACCTCATTGGATCAGTTGATCGAAGAACCTGAATCACCAAGCAATACTTTGGGCATGAACTGGCTCGTTGCCTGCGGTCCAGAGGGTTGCAATATCTTTTCGCTCATTTGCGGCTGTGACTTGACGGATCATTCAGAGATTGGTTCACTCATTTTTACCATTGCCATGGAATACACCAAGAAATACGAGGATGAGTTACACAAGGATGGGAAAGTTCGCAGCATGCCGGAATTCCTTGTCAGCAGCACATCGTATCAGTGGTGTGCCACTGAGACGAGCGAACAAAAAAGCCATCGCGTTCGACTCACCCTACGTCGATTTGGCATACTGGGTCCATTCACTCAACTCGACGATGTATTCACCAAGTATCTCGGCGCTTTGCCGAGGGGGGTTAGGTACAAGGAATATGTCGATGATGTCGAGGTTACGGATGCCTTTTTCAATCGCCTGACATCTCTTGTCATCCAGCACCCTACCAATCAAATAGCGGAGGCCTGGGTTTATTCTAATGTCCATCAATCCATGCCAGGAAGGTGTGACTAGACCAGTATCATCAGAACACTTTCTTTTGTTGCCGCAGTGCTCTCGCAATCCAACTGGGCCGAGGGGCCTGGCAAGCTATGCTACGAGACGTTGAAGAAGATTGCATTTGGCTCTGGCTTCAAGGGTATGAACCGAAAGGAACGGCAGCTTCGAGATACAAGTGAGGAGTGGCTTAGAAGTCTTTATTCCATCGAAGCTATGGAGGGTGTCGTTGCAAAACTGAACATCAAGCAAGAGGAAGTTGAAAGCCGAATACCGTGTAGGCACTATAAATGGTCGCTGAACATCTTTGAGGCTTATTCCACCTTGTTCATGGGGCCTGAGCTGCCTCCCCATTATGATCGAATGAAAGCAGGGGATACGATCGGTATCAAAATGGATGGAATCCTAGTTCTGGATTCATACATGCTCGAAACATCATTGAGGAATAGGCCGAGATATGAGATCGGCCAAGGGAATTTTGCTCTCTACGGAGAACGAAGAGGGATGATCAGGGTTGGAAAGCTTGAGGGACAGCATTGGAGCAGTGCCATTACAAAGTCGCCCTCAGCGAATGGCGCCAAGGTGGGAGATAGGCAGTCGAACATTTTGGCCGCATTCTCTTCCTCCAGAGTTGACATCAGGGCTACTTTATTCCTTGGTGCCATACTTCTCAGCTTCGGTTTGTCTGCAAAGGGCCCTGGAATAACAATCGATGGACTAGAAATCGACCCCATGCGAATCTGCTCCAGCATACGTCGGACGGTTGTTGGCTTGCCTTGTGGACACAATGCATCCGCCGCCGAAGTAGCAAGAGAGTCACGGGTTATTGATGAAGACAACCCATCGAAAAAGGTTAATCCATGGACGTCTCAGGACGAGTTTAATTCACGGCACACTTTGCTGGACAATTTTGGCAAAGAATGGCTAATTAGCTCAACCATGCCATTCATTATTCCTGACCACACGGATGCCATAAAGTTCAACGGAGGGCTAATAGCTCCAACGGAGGGATCTCCTGCATGTCAGTGGGCCGCGCTCTCGTGTGTAGACGAGCACACATCAAACTGTGAAACTGCAATCAGTATGGCTGATATCATACTGCAAGGCCAACGTTGCTTGGACTGCATATTGAGGGATATCGCGCACATACGCGACAAACACTGCATGAACAACAGTGAGCAGCCTTTTATGATCGTTATGGGAGATACGGCTTGAAGCCCATCACTGCGGCGACGGCAAGAGTTGAGAGCATGGCAAAATGGTGGTGGTGGACAATCACCTTGGAACTTTTAGGTATAGACACAGTTGAGGCAAGTCTGCTTCTTTTTGGACTACGGTTCCTCTTCCAATTAGTATGTGATCCGTTCTACCAACACAACCTCTGGGTCAAAATCTTCAATGACATTTAATTCACTGAGGATCCCACATATCACATGTCCAGTGACGCACCAAGCGTATGAGAATATAACCGTGGGTATAAGCTGGGGAGAGTGGGTATTGCGTGCCAGAGACCAAACCACACACCCACGGTTAAGCACGACATGTCAACACATAGTCATTCACTCTCCCCTCGAGGAGCATGTCCTTCGGTTCTTTGATCCCCTCTTCCTTCCTTCCTTTTATATGCACATCATTTTCACAGAACAAACGTCATTCATCAAGTCATGACCGTCAGTCAGCAAAAGCACGTACTTCTTATTGTTGGAACATAACGAGAACAACACCGTCTAATACTTGCCTCTACTACCTAGAGACCTTGCTACAGTATGGATATATCATATACGCAGAACCCAGCACCAAGAAAAAAACCCTGTTAAACCTCATGTAACAACAAACGTCTATGTCTTTCATCCATATAACACCACACCACTCGATATCTCGCTATTCAGAAACAGGTAGATCAACCGGTTAAACCTTTACAAATGAGTCCACATTCCACAACCCGGCACAAGCAGGCACCAACGTCAACACCAACGCCATCTAGGTATCCTCCAACACGATTATTCCTCTAAACCTCAACCTCCCCTCAACAAAGAACCAAAACAAAACCTCATCCCCACAAAACCACCCCTCAAACAATCCCCATCCCCATAACCCCCAAAGAATCCCACATCGCCCTCCCCGGCTCACTATGCAACGAATCCACCCAAGGGAACCTTAACAAACACTCCTTGACCCCACCATTCCCTTGCGTCCCTCCTTGTACCGCTAGTGTCCCATCCCACTCCAATATCCCCATCACCCCCCACGCCAGCTCCTGCAACTTAGGCGCCAACCACTTTTGTTCTTCTGGTCCTGCTAAGACCGATATCCCGCCTATGTGGAGGAGCCAGAGGAGGGTTTGGTTTTCTATGTCATCACTGCTTTCTGTCCCTATCCCTGACCCTGACCCTGACCCTAAAGCAAGGGAATGAAAGTCCCAATCGTTGATCAAATTCGTCATACAGTCCTTGACAAGTTCGTACCGTAAGAAGCGGCGCCGACCGAATTGTAGGAATAGAGTGGTTGTCAGGGCGATGAGACCTAAGTGGATGGCTGATTCTATACGGGATTGTTTCGTTGGTGGTGGCGGTGGTCGTTTCCCTCTTTGGGGGTTTTGGTTTTGGTAGTAAGACAGCGGCCGGAAGCGAATCAACCTACACCCGACCGACACCAGGAATTCTTGGAGGGTGTGCGGGTCGAAACGGAAGTTGAGGAAGGGGGAGTTGAGGAGGGTGGTGATGGACAGGACGTCGGAGAGGATTTGCGAGAGGAAGGGGTGGATTTGGATTTGTTGTTGGACACTGCCGAGGCCACCGGGGGATGATAGTGATGAGGATGGCGAGAGGGAAGAGGAGAAGGAGAAGAGTGGGGAGGGAGGATAAGAAAGGATGAAGCCTTCTGAAAGCAGACGGGCGCGGATGGAAGACATGCGGTCCCGGTAGAAGGGGGCGGGGATAGGGGTGCCGCGGTGGAGGGCATAGTCTACTGCTGTTCTGTGAGGTGGGAGAGGACATGTTAGTGGTCTTGTTGATTCGGCGGTTGAGATAGATGACGAAGGATTGGGAGGGAGGATGAAGGATGAAAGGATCAAAGGATTCATGCCAGGTCGGCGACTTACTTGCTTATTTTGATACCCAGCGGATTGTCCTCCCCCAGCGAGTTCAACCCACCACGTAGCTCTAGCATTCTCTGGAGACCCTTTAAGTGGACTTCGGCCTTGGACTTCAATGAGTCTCTTAACAACTCTTGGATGACAAGAAAGTTGACGACGGCGAGGTTGGAGTCCGACAAGGCGCCGTTGGTCTCCAGAGTCCGGTTGACCATGTGGATGGCCTGGCTGAGATGGTAGATGGCGTCTGGTGTTAGGGCTTGATCGCCGAAGAAAAAGTCACTGAGGGCAGCCATTAGGGCTATGGCACAATGGAACGCTAGCGGGGAATAGTAGGTCAGTTCGGATTCTCACTCTTCTTGCCTGTTATGTGAAGGGAAACGGTGATGATTGGTAGTGAAAGGCTCGGCTTACAAGTCCTGTCTTGGAAGAGAGTGCTGATCCAATAGTCGTATGCCTTCGCAGCACCTCGGACTAGTTGGGGAGGGTAGAGTGCATCGATGACAATGCCGAAGACTAGATAGGTGTGAGTGTTAGTAAGCGTGGGAGATAGTGAAGGGGTGCACTAACAGGACTCACATTGGCTGATGACATATTGACTCTGTGGAGTTGCTTGAACGGGGAAGGCAAGGGCGAATAGGCTGTCTCGTGCTCCCAGTGTCGTGTTGAGAGCTTTCTGGGTGTGTGCTTCGAGAATAAGCAAAGACTGTTGTACTTGCTGCCCTTGGAATGAGGTGTCCACAGGAGGAGAGGTGAGGGTATCCACAATGTAACCATCGATATCGTGGTTCTCAACGTCGGCCAGCCAGTCAAGGTTGTCCAGATCATCGAGGAAGAGGAAGTCGCTGCTGCTAAGATCTGTGACGCTCGAAGCTGGAGTGGTGATGTAGCTGCTGCTTCCCGTGGAGCTTGAGCCGTCACTGGGACTAGGGGTCTCTTCTGGACTCTTGCTCCTACTCTTGGTGCTACTCGGTCTGCTGGTGCTGGTGCTGGTGCTGGTGGGTTGCTGTCCCTGCTGGCGGAGAAGGTTACGCGCAGTGGATGTGCATGCTTTCTTGGACGGCCGGGGTGTATGTAGATCTAACTCAAGCCTTGATCGACGGTGAAGCACCTTGCCGACATTCTTCCCCTTCATGGCATGACTTCGAACCAGTCTCCTGGTGACCCTATCGGTCTTGGTCGAGTCTATGAACTGGAACCCTTTGCCCATCGTGAGTGTTTTGTGTTGGGAGTGATTGATTGCGTCTGCAGGTTTGCTCAACGATCAGGATTGCCAGTATCAGACAGGAATCGTAGGATTCAGAAGAAGGAAGGGGGAGGTCGGAGGAGTAGGATGAATCAGAATGATAAGGGGATTTTGCAGTCCGTTACATCGATGGCGCGCAGAAGAGGGTGTAATGTATGCGAGTGTATGGATTCCAGAATATGTAAATGTGCAGACAGAACGATGGTCCACCGGCCTCGTCGGAAAGGAAACCGATATGTCTGGGTGAGAGAATCGCCAGTTCAGACAAGGGAGAGCCCTCCCAACCGGGTACCAAGAAGCGGACAGAGCAGTGTGGTAGGGACTTGTGGCTTCGCTTCAGCCTTGGGCTGGTGCGAGGACCTTTTGCATGCTTTCAGCCATGGGAAATGACAAATCTACCGTTAACAAGTGCCGGACATGAGAAACGTGAGATGAACGTGTGACTTTGGCCAATGGCACAGAGCGGCACGACGCTGTGGCTGTCTTTGGATCACCTCATCCTCCTGATTGATGAATACTCGGTAGAGATATGCACTTAAGCGCCTGAGTATTCACTTAACTCCACAGCATTTAGGGATGCGTTAGGCAGCTCCACAGCAAAAGTTCCACACTTCACACCTTAAATCGCAATCTGCCAATCAAGTTATGATCTGCATCGACCCCTGTCCGTCCATCAGCCCTTCAAGGCTTCGAGGATGGTTAGGTAAGCGAGGGTAAAGGTGACAGCCAAGACCAACCAACAGTCGCTCGGAGCGGCCGCCAGGGCGACTGTCACTCCGTCACTCTGTGTCTCTGCATTTCATAACGAACGGGCGAACCCGAACACTTGACCAATCACAGAACACTTTCCCGATTAGGACAATGCTCTCAATGGGCTCCCAAAACGAAAGCAGCACAGCGATATCAGACGACTGCACTGACGATATTCCACATTCGTGGCAAAGCTTCTTCCAACTGGAACATTTCAGCGATTATCAAGCTTTTTTGTTTGTTTCTCCATCCCGAGAGATTGGTAACCAACGGCTGGACTCAACATACGTTATCTCCAGTCGCCATGGACCAAGTGGTCCCTTCCGCTTCTTTTGAGGCCTGCATGCTGGCGAATCCGCCAGGAGCACATGAGGAATCCTATGCTGCAATAGAGACCAAACCTCACACGTCCGAATCCGGTATCGAGTCTGATACTGGGTTTGCAAAGTTCCGCCCGCCCTGATCTCTCGGATCTCGGGAGCACAAGTCCTCCACGCCGCAGATATAAATCAGGCCACCCCAAGAGACACAAGGACTTCTTATCCCCATCCTCATCTCACTCATCATCAGCATCAGTATCACAAGACTTCACTCAACTCCTTACATCAACCCAGGTCCACCTCAAAGCTCATCTTCACTCTCAGGAGCATTACTGTCCTCACCAACAACCAACATCGCAATCATGCCTCAGCTCGTCGGAAAGCAAGTTGGCCCCACTGGCTACGGCCTCATGGGTACGTGACCCGACCCCTACAGCCCCCTGCCAAGAGAACCCAGCCCAAACTAACCTTTCCCCAGGCTTCTGCACGAAGAACCCTCCCACCCCTCAAGAGCAAGCCTTCAAGGCCATGCGCGCCGCCCTTGAGTCCGGCGCCAACTTCTGGAACGCCGGTGAATTCTACGGCTCGCCCGACTGGAACACCCAGAAGCTTCTGGCCGCCTACTTCAAGCAGTACCCCGAAGACGCCGAGAAGGTCGTCCTCTCCGTCAAGGGCGCCTTCCTCTTCCCGCAGATGATCCCCGACTGCTCGCCCGCGGGACTCAAGCGCTCCATCGACGCCTGCCTCGCCGATCTGGACGGCACCCACAAGATCGACATCTTCGAGCCTGCTCGCATCGACCCCAAGGTGCCGCTCGAGGAGACGCTCAAGTACCTCGAGGACGAGTACGTCAGCAAGGGCATCATCGGCGGCATTGGTCTTTCTGAGGTTTCGGCCGCGACGATCCGCAAAGCGGTTAAGATCACAAAGATCGCTGCGGTGGAGGTTGAGATCTCCCTTTGGGCGACGCACACGCTTGAGAACGGCGTGGCTGAGGCTTGCGCGGAGTTTGGCATCCCGTTGATTGCTTACTCGCCCATCGGCCAGGGCATGCTAACCGGCCAGATCAAGACGCTTGATGATCTGCCCGCGGACGACTTCCGCAGGCATTACCCTCGGTTCTACCCGGAGAACTTCCACTTGAACATTCAGCTGGTTAGCGAGCTGAACGATTTGGCCAAGAAGAAGGGGTTCACGCCCGCGCAGTTGGCGATCAACTGGGTCAAGTCGCTGAGCAAGAAGCCCGGTTACCCGACGGTTATCCCGATCCCTGGTGCGACTACCGCGGAGAGGGTCAAGGAGAATAATGTGGATATTGAGTTGACTAGCGAGGATTTGGAGAAGATTGATGAAACGTTGAAGAAGTTTGAGATTGTTGGGAGGAGGTACCCTGATGCTGTTCCTATTGACACCTAAGTGGTGTCTGGTTTCTTCCTTGGCTACCTTACCATACATAGACTCAACAGGTTTCTTTGTCACGGCCTTTCATCACTTGTTCAGGAAATTACAATGGCGCATGACAATACACGAGAAAGCCGACATTGGGAGTGTGGGATTAGACATTAGGTACTCAATTCAGTCTGCTTCGTCTTTACCAGGTATCCCCTGTTTGCTTTGTGTGGGCATCCCAAGAGTTCCAACGTTCCTCACCATGATGGTTCCTGCCCTTTTGGCATTGTTTCCTCCCCCCTCGCAACTTCCAGCACACGTTGAATAGAAATTAAAAAGAAGCAAAAAAAAGGAAGGAACGGCTCGAGCCCGGATTTGAACCGGGGACCTTTCCGGTCGTTACAACGGCTGGGTCTGAGCTTTCTGGGGTTGGTAGCGGTTCCAGCGGGCAGGAACCAGCTACAGCTACTGTAGTATAAGGGGCTTGACGAGATACTACAGGGCACTCCCCAGCTATCAATCTCCCCTGTGCGCAACGACGCGGAACGTGTACACCACTGGCTGGCCAGACCAGCGCACCATACCGCTCGAGCAAAGTTCCTCAAGTGTTAGGAAAGTACGACCACCCCCTGAATTATAAACCTCCTCGCACCTGCCGCATGCACACATAATCATTTGCCCGCTGGACATGGGAAGGCAGGTGCAATACTTTGCGGTTTCGACTTTGGATCGTTCTTTAACATTGGCATGATCTACGATTCAACAGGAGGGGTTGAAGATCATTGATACTGTCGCTCTTTCCCATTTGCTCTCCATCGCTCCTTTTTAGATACCTTCCGACCGCCAGTCTGGGGAAGGAACAACTGCTGACATCTACATCACTTTTTGTTCTGGATAATCTAAGAAACGGGATAGTGCGACCACTTCCCTTCCCGATGTTTATTGTACAACTCTTCTTTCCATTGTTCGATGCAATGTAAACCCACCGTTTCTCGGTAGTGGATGGTTGGTACGGAGGGTTTATGCGCACTCAAGCGAGGTGGTAGGTGGCACAGCTCTGGTCCGACTTCCGGAGGCACGGCACAGCACCACGCCGATTGGCTTCACAAATAGGACGATGAGATCTACCAAAACAAAATCTCCCTAGAGGTAACTACTTTGACGTCTAAGCTATGCTACCGAGCCAGTAAGTCTCCCCAGGTTTCACCACCCGCACCTGCTCACCCACACCAAGCCCACATCACAGCTCCTCATGAGGCGTAGTGAGTGGCTTCTGCCCATTCCCCGCTCCCGCCTCCTTGCCATACCACCCCTCCACCGCCCTCGGAATCCCATGATACCCATCAAAGTACCCCTCAGGATCATACTCCCTCTTCAACGCCGTCAGCCTCTCCCACCTCCACTCCTCATACCCGAACAGCGCCTGCAGCGGCTCATCCCGATTCGCATAGTTAATATACGCATACAACCGCTCATACCCACTATTCTCCGGCTTCGCCAACAAATCTCTCGTGTCTCTTCCCCACGCATCCGCTACTCCATTTAGGGATTCATCGGCCCAAGTAACTTGAATGATGGCGTTGGTAATCATTTTTCCTCTATGCGGGTAAGCGGTGGACTCGTCAGGCACGGAGGCAATGACGTGCGGGGAAGCGGCTTCGAAGAGGAGGATTGACCGGTTGGCGGCGGGGTGGGCCGCGATGAAGGAGGAGTAGGAAGCGTAGACAGCTTTCATGGCGGCGGGGGAGAAGAGGGATGGGGAGGAGGCGGTGTAGAGGTCTTGAGAGAGGGAGTTGGCGCACACGCCGGGGAGGGCGGCGCCGGAGCCGAGGTCGGCGAAGGTGATGAGGGTTTCGTTGAAGTGGGTGCGGGTGATGCTCTCTGAAGAAGCGAATTTGGCAGAGACGGATTTGCCGGCTTGGTTGCCATGGGCCGAGACGATGTTGATGAAAAGGACGGGTTTCATGGCGGTGGAGTCGAAGAGGTAGCCGAGGATGAGGAACACGGAGGGGTCGAGGCCGGCTTCGATGACTTCCTTTGTGGTTTCAAGGACGCTGTCGATGGAGTCGTCGGTGAAGACCATGTCGGCGTTGTAGTGCATGCCGCCCTCGTCGGGGTAGGTCTTGAAGGTGGACTCGACGACGACGCCGAAGTTGTGGCCGGCACCGCGCATGCCCCAGAATAGGTCGGGGTGAGAGGTCTCGGAGGCTTCGACGATGGTGCCGTTCCAGAGAGCGACTTTGATGCGGAGGAGCGAGTCGATCATGAGGCCGTACTTTCCCATGAGACGACCCATGCCGCCGCCGAGTAGGACACCGTGGGTGCCGACGCATGGGAAGGAGCCGACGGCTTCAATGGGTTGTTAGCAATGGAACAAAGAGAAGAGACAAGACGGCCAGACTCACTCATTTCTCTACCCTCAGCGTGCAACCGAGGGATGATATCCTGCATTCTCGCTCCACCTCCCACAGTCACTGTCACCTCCTCACCTTCCTTGCCAAAGACGACATGCCGAAAGTTTTCCATGTTGACTTGGACAACCTCATCATAGGCCGTGCCCAGGGTAGGGCTGTTTCCATGACCGCCCGCCTTGGTGGCTAGGAATCTCTGCTTGGTTTTGGCCAGGAAGGCAATCTGCGGGCATGTTAGCCTGGGGAAAGTCAAAGGAGGGAGAGGAAAGTACATACACCTTGGGATAACTCATCCTCGGTCTTCGGCCTAAACACACCCGTGAACTTGGGGGCTGAGTAGCTCGACCAACGCCTAACGTGGGCATCAAAGTCTGGCCAGTCTGAGCCATGGAAGGCAAGTGCTTGTGGAGGTTCGGGGACAAGTTCTGCGAAGACAGAAGGGAATAGGGCTATGGCTGCCACGAAGGCACCCACTTTGATGGGAAACATATTGAGGGTTTTGAAAACAATTCTTCTTGTTCGGGGTGGTTTAAGCGTAGAGAGATCGATGAAAAAGAAAGACACAAACCGAGATTACTTGGGGAGTAGTCAAGCCTCAAATACCCACGTCCCACGGCGCCATGGTGGAGAGAGTTGGCCATCAACATCATCACGAGGTGTAGTCTTAGACCGTTATCATCATGCATCTATCGATGCCCATGGTGTTTTGCTCGACCAACAACTAAGGCCTGGATCTTGTTACCCCTGTCACTGTGGAGTTTTGAAGGGCGTGTTTTACACCTCTGCCGGGGTAAAAAAAAAGGTTAGCTTGATACTTCCAGTCTACAGAAAACCAGGATTTCCTGCCGGTGTAAGTGCTACTCTTTTGTAGACTTATGTCTTTTGCCACCGATCTGCACTAACTGGCAATTCACGAGAATTAACCCTTTTTACCCTGGCAGAGGTGTACTTAGAAGCGGGACGGGATTAGCTGGGAATAGGCTATTAAACATAGATTTTTTTCTCTCGTTGAGACTTGAGAGCGGCCGCCAACCGTCAACCGGAGAATAAGTTTCATTACATTAGTCAACTTAGTCAAGTTAGTCAAGGTTCAGATATAGATAGAATGTGGATTAGAAATCGTTGAGTGCTGAAAGGGTGCGTGATCCGAATCACGTATTGACATTTGACAAACAGGTTTTGGATTGCGAGGAACAAATTCCATGCATATGTATAAATCCCGCCGGTGTCGTCGATCAACACCAGATCTAGCACTGGCAGTGACTGGGTTTCATCGCTTCTATAGCTCGCTTTCTGCTCAGAGTCCTACTCAGCTTTAAGTGAGGTGAGGTGAGCGAGATGGCATCAGCTGAACAAAAGTGATCATGCCATTCCCTTCTGTGCATGAAGAAGAAAAGATTACAAACTTCAAAGGGAAAGGCGTATAATCAGTTTCGAGATCCATGGAACCAAGTTGGAAGCTCAGAGGCTCAGAGACCCCGTCACTGTACGCTCAGAGACCGGAAATCAGAAAACTTGCGGGGCTGAACTAGGAAAGTCAAGTAAGATGCTGTGGAATGTCAAGCAAATAGAATCTAGACTCGAGATATGAAAACACTCTCTGCGCAACATACCTCTAGGCTTCCACGCCCTCAATGGTCAAGATGGCAACGACAACTGCCCCCACTACATCTTCTCAACTCATGGGCATCCTATAAAAAGAACCACAATCAAGCTTTTCCACAAGCAAAAACAAGCTTCGCCAAGGACGGGCCAAGGGCGAGCCAAGGGCTGGAGGGGAGAACACCCAAGAAGTGAGCCATATCCTCAGCTCGATCGCTCGATGGAATATGCCACAGTGCAGACTCAGCTCCGACATCTAGCATCATGATCGCGAAACGTTGCAGAACAACGGGAGCCTTCGTATGTAGGTCCCGTCCATGTGCAAAAGCAACGGTATCTCTATATACTTGCACGAGCTGAGCCGCTAGAACGTGCGGTTAGTGTGTTAATGCTCTTCGCGGGCGTTCCCCATACAAAGCCCCACGTACACTACCAAACTTATAACGCACGGCCCAAAACTGTACTTTGCTCCCGCAAAAGAATTGTTAGACCTAATATCCATGTCTATTAGTACATTTTGCAACTCCCAATTTGCACTTCCATTTGCACCTCCATATTGCACTTCTATTTGCATATCGATTTCAAAGCAAAGGTTTCTCCCTACTGTTTATTTCAGCTACAGTGCAACCCAGTATCCACTATCTACACGGGCCACAACCCAGGATCCAGCCTTTCATCGCCCGGGGAAGGGAAGGCAGCTATGCTGCCTCCCCGAACACTAATCATTAATAGCGGGGGTTGTATTAGTGGGTAGTAATCGAACGATTGTGCGTCAAGTTTCTCGAAGGCATCATGATCGGATAGACCGAATTGGTAAATGCTCTCGGTGTCGTGTGGTGATGTGTCGTGATGCGGGAATCTTGTGTGTGCGGCGTCGCTTTGTGATATCCAACCCAGCCTCCAAGCAGAGTTGGGGTGTCGGTGTGAGTGACATGTCTCGAAAGATTGGGCTTGCGTGTTGGGCTCTCAGTAATGGGGGTAGTATTGGATTGCTTCGCGACGGTCCGTTTCGCAATCTGATGATTTGGTTTGAGGTTTACGATCATTGTTGATGTTGATGGAAGGGTTAAGGACGGAAAGAATGATGTGATACGCCTACGAGCTTTGGCGAGTCGTTGCTGGTGGGGCATGGTGGTGGGGTCGAGCATCGGCGCCATGATTTTTACGGAAAGAGAGACCACCGTATTAGTGTTAGTGAGTACCTGCTGTAATTCGCTAATCCCAAAGCCAAGCCTCGGATCACCTAACAGAAAGAACACCCTGTAGTTGAACAACGTTCCCGCTGGACTCTGAGAAACGCCCAGCGGGCATGCAGGCTGCTTCGAACAACCTCAACTGCAACATGCTCGAATCGACAACACCACATCAACCACAAGGTATTATGATCTGCTCACTACAAGCACATGAACAATCAAGAAGGAACAACAGAGTGAGTTCTTATGTGGTGCAGGTCATGGTTCACAACATATCCCAGCAGAACGGTTCAAGCGTGGAGGGTTGCCATCCGCTCGCTCCCACCATCTGAAGATCTGCCCGTTGGTTGGGGGCGGGATGATCACGACACCCTCGGTGGGCAGAAATCAGGGATTTGTGTGGTAAGGTTTCGTGTGGTAAATGCTTCGTGTGGTAAGGCTCACTGTGTTTCAAAGAATAACTCTATTCGAGGCACTGGACGCCAAATATCAAAACGCCTATATCTAGTATCTCTATGGTCCATAATGAGGAAAGACAAAAGAAAACATTCAAGAGCAGCTGCACCTCCACATCTAGGTCCTAGTCACCAAAATCCATCATCCACGACATCCCATACCCATTCTACTGCCCACGGCTCCTCGACTTAGCCCCAATCTGACGACCCTGAAAGTTCGACTCATGCGTAGACCTAGGGTTCTGGTTCGGGATAATAGGGTTGTAGTAGCTGAACAGGTTATCCGGATCATACTGAGCCTTCAATCCCCGGAGCTTCTCCAGCCTCCAGGGCTCGTAACCGTACATAGACTCGGCCGACTCATCGCCATGGGCGTAGTTGACGTAGGTGCTTGGAAGAAGATCGGGGGCACCGGCATTCCAGAGATCACGGGTCTCTTGGGCCCATGCGATGGCGGCTTCGTCGAGAGCGGGGTTGGGGTCGTAGGTTACGGCGATGAAGCTTTGGGTTTTGTGTTAGTGATGAAAGGTGGAGAGGAGGAAGGGGAAGGGAGGACGTACCTGAGAAGACCCCTATCGCGCCACGGATAAGCCGAAGTGTCAGGGTCAATAGCGTTGACACCCTCGTGAGAGTAATCCTCCATGTTGACCGTCGTCCGCTGGAACTCGGGATACTGCCGAATCTTCTCGTTGTACAAGTCGTATATCTGGCGCTGGGTAGTGACGTTCCAGACCTTCAAGCCTGCAGGGTAGTGGACGTGGTTCAAGCCGTAGTCACACAGCGCGCTGTTCATGCCGGTGCCAGACACGCCGGGGATCTCTGGGTAAGGGACGTTACCGTCTTCGGTGGAGACCGCCTCGATGGCGTCGAAAGCATCCAGGTACGGCTGCGCTTCTTCCTTGGAGCCGCGGTAGACAAAAGACCAGAAGATGACGCCTTCGGTCTCGCTGATGCTGGGGATGATGGTGTAGCTGCCCATGTTGAAGGCCATTTCTTTGAGGTGATGGCCGCCGTGGTTACCGTCGTCGTGGAAGTTGTTGGATGCTTCAAAGACCCTCTCCAATTTGTCTTCTGTCCAAATGTAGGTCTTGTAGTACCATGTGTCGACGCCGCGGGGGTAGATCTTCATCTCCAGGCTGGTGACGACGCCGAAGTTGTGGCCGGCGCCTTTCATAGCCCAGAAGAGGTCGGGGTGCTCGGTCTCGGAGACGGTGATGGCGGTGCCGTTGGCGAGAACGACGTTGAGCTTGAGGAAGCTGTCACTGACGACGCCGTAGAAGCCTTCGAGACGGCCGCGGCCACCGCCCAGAGCTGGGCCGAGGAGGCCAACGCAGGATGTGCTTCCGGAAGCTGACTGGGTTTAGTATGAATAGAAAAAACATAGACAGAGAAAAGCTTACAAGTGACATAACCAGCATCCCACAACTTTTCCATGATATTCTTGGCAAACACGCCGCCGCCGAGGACGACGCTCTTTCCGTCTGGCTGGATTTCAATCTTGTCAAGGAGGGACATATCAATCTGCATACCGTCAAACTCTGACAACGTGCTTGTCATGCCGTGTCTCCGAGCCATTGCAAGGAAGGGGATGCCATTGGCGTTGGCATATTGAACCTGGTTGGAGTCAGTCGAGTCCTTGTTACGAGTGACAAAAGGGCTGGGGATGTACAATCTTGGGGACGTCGTCCTCCGTGGCAGGCTGGACCACCATCTGAATCTTTGGAGTGAAGAAGGGGTCATATCGAGCGGTGCAATTACCGAATTGCGTATCATCGGGGCCGTAAACATTGCAATTTGCTGAGAGCTGGGGACCCAGCTCACTGGCAACTGTCCTACTTGCCAACTTGTTGCGGGTGAAGTGACAAAGTCCGTTGAGGCATGGCTCCGGGGAAGCATAAGCGAGGGATTGCAAAAGAAGTGCTGAGGATACAGCGAAGCGGTGCAAACGAGTCATTTCGACTGCTTTTTGTCAGGCTGGCTTGTGATAAGATGGTGATGAGTTGATGTCGAACAGAACCCCTTAACCGTGACACCTTTGACGGTTTATATGGATTCTCAACTGCGTGAAGAGGTGATCATCTTTACTATCAGACCTGCCTTTAGTCTTTCAAAATCACCATGATTCAAAACGACGAACTTTCAGCCAGTATCATGATATTCCCATCCAAACCACCCAATTTCCCGCGCCGTCTTCGAGTGTCTGGAGGAGGAGCATCTCTGCAGGTGTCGACTCCATGGCGTTAACCAACCGCATCCTCGGGTGTTGACAGATTCTGTTCAGATGACAGGATAGCTTTGACGCCACTCCACCATGCGTATCTCTTCACGATCTCCTGATACGGACGAGGATATTTTGATGTTGTCTGCAGAACAGAAAACGGAAAGTGCTGATCGAGCTTTGAGAGAATGAATCCTGATGAATCATGCCAAGCTACCTGGCCGCCGTCTCGTCTGGTGAGGCATAAACAGATTCGCTTCTTTTCAAGAACGTATGTAGCCGATGCTCATATCAACTCTCGTGAAGTTGAAGAAGAGTGATGTCAATGTTAGGCGTCCAGAGGCTGAACTGGGCACGTTACACAGTCAAGAGAGGGCTAGTGGGGTCCTTGACAGCTGATGGCGGCCGATAGGGAGCTGAGATGGCGGGGCTTCAGGGCTTGTCGATAGTGGTTGTATTGGGTTACACTGGCAGCAGCCTGGCGAGCTGTGCCCTGAGCTGTGCCGCCGCAACTCGTTCGACGACACAACACCTTTTCCTCTGTCTGGTAAAGTCCACGATCCAAGCATGCCACAAACGGGCACAGCTACGGACAAACGCGACAAGCGAGACGAATCATCAAAACTTCCTGGCCACCGATAGGTTGGAACGATTCCCAAGCCGCGATGCAACAAGAGGCGTCGACGATAGCAGTGTGTCCTGTCGCACGTGGCAGAGATCCAAACCCAGTTGATCCGGGATGTTAACTCCATCTGGCATAATACCAATCATGGACATCGACACAAGCTTGGGATATGGGTTGCTGTCAGTGTCAGGGCCGCTGCACTGCGGCTAGGTCGTACGACCAACTTCTGTTGCTCTGCCCTGCCAAGGTGACAAGAGTGCAGTTCCGAATCTTCCACACCAGAGATGACCCGAAGACCCGGTTTGGCTTGACACCATCCTGATAATGGACGGTGTAGTGAGGCGTCAACCTTAATGCTCCTCCCACTATCCACCCATTGGCCACCTTAAACCCCAGATGACACTCATCCGTCACGTTCGACATGATTCACCATCGGCCCGCAAACAGTTTAACCCAAAAGTACGGCCGTGATTTTGAGGCAGAGCGTATCTTTGTTTACTCTCAGCCAGATTAGGAGAAAGGTCAGTAGGGTTGATGCCTTCGGCTTTTCTATTGCGTTTCCACGCTGACAGAAAACCATGGAAAAATGGGGACGGATAGAAGTTTCTTGGGTGCTTTCTCATTCAGACAACCTTCTTACCCATGAGATCTACGCTACCAAGAAAGCCAATGCCTATCAAACCATTCTCACTGGCGATTGCGTTCAGGTCGTGATACCTGCAAGCGACTTGTTCCTGCATTGAGGCTGTCCTCTCTTGTCGAGTGTCAGCTCCCATCTGCTCCATCCAGAATTAGGCCGAGAAGTTGAGAGCCTCACCCGCAAGCTATCTGTTCCTCTCTTCACAATGGGTCAAGGGAGTTTCGGTTTGGGTAGCATCACCATATCCATACTTGGGGCTCGTGACCCGTTATACTGTCAGCCTCATCATGGTTTGAGACTATGGGCCAATGGACACTCAGTCATGGAACCACTCGGTGCCTCGTACCTGCGTTGAACAGCATACGACATTATCATGGAGTTTACCTCAAGCAGGTTAACCACCTCAGAATGGCATATGCCTCACAGACATACAAGGGTTGTCGTGATAGCTTCAACAACATCGACATTATGATTCATGTTGAAGAATCACCTTATGCGGCCAGGAGAGGATACACCTCTGCTCAGATGCTCGGTTATGCCGTGATGCCCTCATCATTTAGCCAACGTGGGTGTTGAAGACGCCGAAACAATGATAATCTAGATGTATAAAGGACGACTCGTTTCTCTCATTCTCGACGACAATTCTCATCATCACTCACATCATCATCTCAACATTCACTCATCACTTCAACACTCAAACACCAAACATCAAAACCTCATCTGCCCCTTCCCAGCAACCAACCGCCTAACAATCTTGAACAGCCTGTTTCGACAAGTCTGCCAAGGACTTCAAGATGCATTTGTCTTCCTCCCTCCTCTTCACCTCGGCCCTTCTTGCCGGGGGTATCAATGCCTCTCCTGCGACCAACGCCTACCGCCGCCAGAATGCGGACATGAGAACCATTCTCGATGACACTACCCCGATTCTGTCTAACACCACCAAGCTGCACTTTCCGGGTTCGGGAGACTTTTTCAGCGTCACCGAGCGTTGGGATGTCTACCGCCCGCCCTCGTACCAGGCCGCTATCACGCCCACCACGGAGGCTGATATCGTGTCCTTGGTTAAGATGGCTAAGGAGCACAACATCCCCTTCCTTGCTACCGGTGGCCGCCACGGCTATGGTACTACCCTTGGCAAATGTAAGGAGGGTCTGGCCATTGACCTCAGCCACTTCAAGGATGTCAAGATTGACAAGCAACGTGAAACTGTAACCATCGGCCCCGGTGTCATCTTCGCTGATGTCTTCCCGGTTGTTTCCGATGCTGGCTTCCAGGTCCAGACTGGTACCTGCAGCTGCGTTGGCATGATTGGCGCCACCATTGGCGCCGGAATTGGCCGTCTCGACGGTGTTCACGGTCTAGTCATTGACGCTCTCGAGTCCGTCCGCATGGTCACTGCCAACGGCGACATTGTCGAGGCCTCCAAGACCAAGAACCCTGAACTCTTCTGGGGTATCCGCGGTGCCGGTGCCAACTTCGGTATCATTACCCAGGCCACCTACAAGATGCACAAGTCCATGGGTGACATCATCAGCTTCGATCTCATCTACGAGCCCGAGAACAACGTCACTCTCTTCAACACCATCGCCAACATGTACCTCCCGCCCGGCCTGACCGTCGAGACCATCATGTCCTACAACCAGACCACCGAGAAGCCCACCATTATCATCAGCAGCACCTACGCCGGCGGCTCCGAGGCCGAGGCCCGCAGGTGGATGCAGCCGCTGCTCCGTCTGAACCCCTGGTACAAGGACATCAAGGCCATCCCTTGGAAGAAGATGAGCACCGACACCACCCTGGGCTTGGACAAGGAGGTCTGCGCCAACTCTCAGGTCTACGACGTCTACGGTGTCAACCTCCGCCGCCACGACGCCAACACCTGGGTCAAGACCTTCAACAAGCTCGCCAAGTTCTGGAACGAGCAGCCCGCCGCCCGTCCCTCCGTTGTCGTCCTCGAGACCTGGCCCAACCAAGCCGTCGTCGCCGTTCCTGACTCTGAGACTGCCTACCCCTGGAGAGACGCTACCACCTATGTGTAAGTCGCCTTCACTCCATTCCCCTTAACTTTTCCCACTCACTAACACACTTCCTACCACAGCATGATCCAAATGCGCTGGGACGCCCCCGGCAACCCAGTCGAGACCGTCGCCGACGCCATGGGCCGCGAGCTCCGCGACGACTACGCCAAGACCTCAGGTTACAACGGCCTCACCGTCTACGTCAACTACGCCCACGGCGACGAGACTCCCGAGCAGATGTACGGCCGCAACAAGCTCCCCCGTCTTGCGAAGCTCAAGAAGCAGTATGACCCTTCGTCCGTCTTTGGGTTCCACAACCCCCTTCCTACTAGCTATCCTTAAGTGGCTAGCTTAGGACTTCGAGAATTCAACTTTGCGCTGAGGTGGTGAGGTGTTTGAAGAGCAATTGGGGATGCATATGAGCTGCAGAGCTCATGGGTGTTTTAGAGTTTTACTTTGGCTTTTGGATTGCTTGTTTGTTATAGACTTGGCTTCTAGGGGATGGCTTTTTGTTTGGTAGTGGTTGTTTCTTTTGTCTCGCTAGACATTTCCTACTGCTCTTAGAATATTGTGTACACACATAGACATATCATCCTACATAGACCTATGCATACATCTTATATCACAACATATTTCCCACATTGACAGACAAACCATCTGTTTTCAAATCTCTGACAACCTTTTCATTGGACGCCATCAGACCAGAATGCGGTTCCCAGGAAACTCTTGTCCGGAATCACTTCTTCATCCGCTACAACGCTCGCCACGTTTGCCTCTTTCGTACATTGACAACCATTCTCCAATCCCATGCCGTGTTCACAATGATTTCCCATCCTGCTACCAGCCCTTACCCAGCGATTTCATCCCCAAACCCTCACCCACTTAGTGTACACCGGACCCCGACGAGCCTAACCACGGACCCGGACCCAACCCCGATCGTCTCCACATCACCACCAAGCACCCACCGCCCCACACCAACGAAAAAAGTTTTCACCATCCGCTACATAACCCCAACTCCGCGAACATCTTCCAACAACAAATCGGACCATATCAGTTCAATCGGGTATGGTGTAGCGGTAACATCGTTGACTCTCACTTCTCAGGAGTGACTGCTCTCTCAACAGCCCCGGGTTCGACTCCCGGTATCCGAGTCTCAATATCTTTTTGTATTTTTTTCTCTGCCTTTTTTATATGTTCCTTCCTTTTTGATGCTTTTTTCTCAGTCACATTTGCTATCCGAAACGCAATCAGGGGTGATGTAATTTCACTTTTATGCCTTTTTGGTCTTTGACTTGCCGAAGGGATGTTTGGTGCACATCGTTCAAAGTGATCGTATTGGGTTGGGTCGATGTTCATGGGTTTTATGTACATCTGAACTTGAACGATCACTTGCTTCCATCTGATTCGAAACCGCATTTGGATTATTTGCAACTGGAATCATTCGTGATCTCTGACATTGTCAATTTCGGCTGATTTAATCTCGCATCTGTGTCCGGTTCAGTTCTCCAGATATGCTTTGATACTTAGGTAACTAACATCTTTTCCGTTGTCATCATCCGTTCTTATCGTCCGTCCTTCTCTTACTCCCACCTGTTCATCCCATCCTCCCACTCATTGCTTATTATCTCCATGATGGATCCCAAGTCCTTCCTCACTTCTCTTACCACATCTAGCAAATACATTGAGATTGATTGATCCCATCCCGTGACGACGAATTTAAATTAGCAAAAAAAAAAGTCCTCACCTGGACGGGAGGAGAGACATGAAAGGCTCCACCCGCAACGAAAATACCGCAAAAAGAGAAACATGCCCAATAACAGGATTGAACTGTTGGCCTTCGCATTGACTTGATATCAGGAAGAACCGGATATTAGTACGACGCTCTAACCAGCTGAGCTAATCGGGCTTTGTTGAATGTTCGGCTTTCTGGATGCATTTATGTTTACGCATCGACAGCGGAAGGGATGCTGTGATGTTAAGGTTAAGGGCAACATCGGATATTATGACACTTCAGGTTTCTTGAGGATGCATTTTATGGACAGAAAATAAATCATCGTACTTATTTCCATCAATTCTTTTAGAAGAGTCCTACATGTTTGCATTCGGTATTGCCTGTCCCAAAGGGGGTTGAAGTGGGAGTGTTGGCAAAGCAGGCAGAGAGACACGATGTGGACCAGTTCCGCGAATTTACCTCGGACAATGCCTCATTGTGTAAATGAACTTCCTTCGAATAGTAAGAGTAAAGGAATGAAAATCCAATCTATCATCGCAAACGACACTCAAGACGACAAGGAAAAGCACAAAAACCACCACAGAAGACAATGACGACGACGACAATAACAACATCAACGACCAGGACCAAGACCGAAAGACCTAGACGACAACCTTCCTAGCCCACGGCACCCTCCCACCCCTCCCCTCAAACGGCACAAACCTCAAAATCTGTCCCTGCCTAACCAGAAACACCGAAACCAACAACCCCTTCGCAAAAGTCTCCATATCGCACCAAGGCAGGACAAACCGATCCCAGAGCCAGCTCACCCACCCCTTCTTCACCACCTCCCTAATCATCGCATGGCCCCCATTCCAAATCGGCTTGACCTCGGTTTTTCGATCCTCCTGATACCTTTTGAAGGTACCCTCCAACTCCTCCGTCGATGGCTCCTTATTCTCCTTCTTTTCATGCCGAGAAAGGAGAGAGTGCAACTCATTAGCCAACACAGCCCCCGAATGCAACCCACACGTCATCCCCAGCCCATTAACACTAGTACTCTTATGCACCGCATCGCCCACCAACACGATCCTGTCAAAGAACCAGTTATCAAGAAACCCTTCCTCCTGGTTCAACATCCTCGTCGAATTCCTCTCCACCTTGGCCCACACATCACCGAACTTCACGCCGGGACAAACGGCAACGTCCGCCAGAGAGGCAGCGTACGCATCCATTTCTTCCTCTGTGTAGCGAGGGGAGCGCTCGCTCGTCGGCCCACCGGGAAGAGGCTTCAATGTCACGAACTGCACGATTTCTTTCGTAGCAAGACACTGCACAACCGCACCTCCCTCCCCGCCCCCGCCTCTTGACTCGAAGAAGACTTCGGGCTCGATACCCAAGTCAATGTTCGACGCCCGGCCGAAGATGCCGTAAAAGGTCGAGACCATGGGCTTGTTAGCCAGACGAGCCGGGTTGAGCGCGTGCTGCGCGGCGAGCGAGTCCATGATCTGCCGCGTGCGGGAGTGCACGCCGTCGGCACCGACGACGATGGAGCCCTGGATGACGGAGCCGTCGGCGAGGTGGACGTGCACGCCGGTGGCGTGGGGGCGGATGTCGGTGACGCGGGAGTTGACGCGGATGTTGGATTCCCGGCCTTTGAGGTGGGTGTAGAGGATCTTAACAAGCTCGGAGCGGAGGAGGGGGAGGAAGGGGTAGCCGTGGCTGGTGGTTGGGGATTGAGGTTGTTAGTTTGGGGGAAAGAGAGATGGAAGGTGGGGAGAGAACTAACTTGTCTTGCATGGCATCCCAGAAGTTGCTGGTAGTGGTTACTTGGCCACTGTTGCCGAAGAGACGCTTCTTGTGGTGAATGCCTAGTGCGACTTTTTCGAGGTCTGCGAGCAGGCCGATCTGGTCGAAGAGGCGTACTGTTTGGGGCCAAGTGAAGAGGAGTTGGCCTGAGATGTTCAGGACGGTGTCCTGTTGTTCTAGTATCACGTAGTCGATGTTGGCCCGCTCAAAGGCGTGGGCCATGTACAGCCCAACGGGGCCGCCACCCACGATGATGACTTTGAAGGTCATGACGGAGCAAACGTGATGGGTGATAGATATGAATTGGAAATGGAGTATTACAATTGTTGCTTTGGCACATTGATGGGTGTATCTCGGCTTATAGCACATCTACTGCCGATCACCTCCAAGTGCCATCATGATGTCTTGTTTGCTAGAGACCGCCGTGCTTACTGGCCTCCAATTCGGACCATTCAGCGGCGGTGTGCAACCGAACATAAACACTACCGGCGATAATGGTTGGTGGCATGTTTTTGCAACAATCTCGACTGTTACCAGGCTTGCAGTAACCTCTTTACAGCACTTGTTCCTGCTTGAAGCTTTGGTGATCGTCCGATCTCATTCCCGAGGAACGGTGCTCCCAAACAACCGCATGGGAACTTGTGTCTCCCGAACTGTTGCTTGCACCAGACGTTCCTTTCTACTGCTTGGCCATGTTTTGATAACCTTAATCGGCAAGTTGTGCGGCTCGAGTGGTACGACTGATGGACGTGTTGCTTGGCTGCTACTCTAAATTTTGGGAACATCGGTATAGCTTCCGGAACGGACAGGAGCCGTGTGGTGCTGAGAGGGACCGGACTCTATTCCGGGCAGAATTGTGCCAAGCCGGGAGTGTCCGTTCGATAGACCTGTCCTCGGTGACTCGTCTGGCGCATAGGGCTTGGTCACCATATGAAGGAACCCTGATTTCTGCACGGTCCTTATGTAAACCCTCCGGCCTCCAAC
Organism: Neurospora cerealis; assembly: GCA_009806085.1. NCBI lineage: Eukaryota > Fungi > Ascomycota > Sordariomycetes > Sordariales > Sordariaceae > Neurospora > Neurospora cerealis. Next base: position 267,162 of record RAOY01000019.1, on the reverse strand, counting down.
GAGACTCGGATCGCAGGGAGAGGAAGATGGTGTGGACGGCTGTAAACCGAAAATAGATATCAGCCTACATCATAGTATACGTTTGTTGGTTAGCAGATTGTTTTCCCTTTCTAGCGTACTACCTCTGCGGCGGCATCATAAATGGAACATCACCCCCACATGCGCCTTCGTGTGTCTCGGGCGCATTTCGCATTCTGAGCATTTGCCGGATAGGGACCCGAAAACCATGTGTCTCAGGTCAGCGAATCCTATGCCAAATTTCGATTGCCGTCACCGATTGCCGTGGTCCCGTTCCCGTCTTTGCATGTCGTTGGGGGGGGGGGGGGGGGGGGGGAGCT